>RXON01000877.1:0-36693 GCA_009667805.1 Leptobrachium leishanense | reverse complement strand
ACTATCAGTGTGCAACCTCGGTTTTGCTTTTATACCTAGTTTGTATATACATATTATAATTTTAAGCGTGTCTAAACATCTATAAGCACTTGAGATATTGAGTTTACACACTTATCTAAATCACTGAGCCTGGCGATCTGACAATATTCACCAGTGCGTGGCCTAAACATTGCTCTTCTACTTTGTTCACGTTTATATTATTGTAACTATTTAGAGCTTTGAGTTGTTTACCGTATTATACCTTTTGGGGTCATTTTATTGTTTACAAAATATGTCGGGTGCGGCGATCCGAATCATTTTCTCTCTTTCTATTCGTGAGAGCAAACGTCAATCAATATACTGGTTCATTATTGGTTCTCACCCCCCCCCCCCTTAAGTGTATCTATGACTACTAATCATTGCTTGCCTTTGGATTGGATGAGATTTATGCCAATCAATCATCCGCTCGGCATTACTACGCAACATCTATACACTATCATTCCAATTGGTTAATTGAGGGACCATCCTTTGTGTGAGTTAGTTTAAATACACACGCTTTTTCTCTAACATATTCCCAGCACTCCTGACGAGCCTGTGTAAGGCGGAAACGCGCGTCCGGGTGCGCTCTTTCTGTGGGCAACTCGTCCTACCCCCAAATCTCCTGCATTAGCATTTTTTGACATTGTTTTGTATGTGCAATGGTGGCTATTCATCAAATGGACGATATGTCCTTGTTTACATTGTGAGCCTATCTGTATGCATACTGCGGCTATAATTGTGATTTAGGAGTTTGAGGTCAAATTATATATGCCTGATAGGGTGTGATCACAGTGTGGGCAATACATATATCTGTATCTCACACGTTTTGGTAGGGCCCGGTTGCTCATTTCATTTATGTGTTCTTTGGCACTTCATTTTCACTATACTCCTCAATCAGATGTCAGTATCAGCTGTTTTGAAAGAAAATAGTGCATTTTTTTGTATTCACGTTCAATCAAATTGATCAATTCAATCGAATGGGTGCGTTCTCATTGTGGGCAAATTACCCCTACCCCCACATCTCCTATATTTAACAATCTTTTGACATCTCCGCATGTGTAACTGTGGCTATTTATTATATGGACGGCATGTCCTTGGTTTATATTGCGAGCCCTCTTATGTGCATATTGCGGACATAAACTGTGATCCAGGAGTGTGTGGTTAACATATATGTGTCTGATAGCATGTGATAACGGTATGGGCAACATATATATCTGTATCCAATAACGCCTTAAGGGTTCGCTTGCTCATTTTTTCTGGCACTCCATTTTTCCTTGCACTCCCAATTATATATTAGCATCAGCTGATTCAAAAGCGAATAGTGCATTTTTTGGGGTAATTCATGTTCATTTAAGGTGACCTATTCAATTGAACACTTTTTAATTGTTTGTGTGTTTTGTTTGTCCAGTATGACCATATTCTATTCAGTTTTTAGATTTGGCCATGTGCCTTAATAAAATTTCACTTTTTAATTTCTTCTGTCACTTATGCCTTGTGATTTGCGTGCCTAGTGTAGGCAGATCAGCTTGGTATATACATATTAGGTTTCAATACCTCTTTGCATACTGTGATCAATTATTATTTTTACAGTATCTCCATCCTGTGTGTCTACTTAAGGTGTTTAGCTACCACTATTTGTTTAGTGGTTTCTCTATCTAATCTGAACGACATTTCCCAGCAAGCAGCCCTGCAGGTAGGGGATTACTAAGGAGCCACACTAATAACTAGTGTGTTTGTCAGTAGGCATCGCCACGCCGCACTATCAGGGTTATACAGAGAGAGACGATCTGGCCCCAAAATTGCACTGAACCATGAATTTCCCTGTACGGCGCCATTCAGCTATTCAGAAATCAGGTATTTCGCCAAGTATTGGCGAATTGCCAGCAAAATACGGTGTCTGTTCGAAGCAGTGAAACCCCCATAGAGAAGCAATGGTTAATCTATTCACAGACACCGAACAGCAGTGAAAGTGAAGTGGTAGAGGCCAAAACAGTAATTGAATTTAAGCAAGCATGGGATAGGCATAAGGCTATCCTAAACAAAAGATAAATTCAGGTAAAGTATCCATGTAATGGGGCGACTAGATGGGCCGAAAGGTTCTTATCTGTCGACATTTTTCTATGTTTCTATGTTCAATGGTTTCATTCGGCAGGTTTAATCAGGCGAAACCAATAGGTTTCAATGTTAAAAATATTCCCGTTTTTATGCAATCTATAACTATAAAACCGTCTTCTCCGTCGCCGTACTCACTTGCGCATTGGGCAGTGGCGTCACTAGGGTTTGTGTCACCCGGTGCGGTAACTTATGGTGTCACCCCCCCCGAGTTTTACAGATTTTTTTTAACTACTCTTACTCCTAAATCAGTACTCCCATATAACACTGAATGCTCATACACACAGCGGCGCACATTACTGTGAGGTTTATTGCTGTGGAGCTCTCTCATATGCTCACACAACTTTTTGCCAACTGCCAGCAAGTACGTTGCCTGTTCGAAGGAAGTGAAAGCACACATGGATATATATTGCCCCCAGCAGCTCTGGATATATTGCCCCCAGCAGCTCTGGATATATATTGCCCCCAGCAGCTCACCCATGGATATATATTGACCCAGCTCACATATGGATATATTGCCCCAGTTCACAGTTATATATTGCCCCCAGCAGCTCACCCATGGATATATATTGCCCCAGCTCACATATGAATATATTGCGCCTCAGCTCACATATGGATATATTGCGCCTCAGCTCACACATGGATATATTGCCCCAGACCAGCTCACACATGAATATATTGCCCCAGACCAGCTCACACATGGATATTGCCCTGGCTCCCATGGATACTGCCCCCAGCACACATGGATATGCCCCAGCTCCTCTCATGGATATACTGCCCCAGTTCCTCTCATGGATATACTGCCCCAGCTGCTCTCATGCATATACTGCCCCAGCTCCTCTCATGCATATACTGCCCCAGCTCCTCTCATGCATATACTGCCCCAGCTGCTCTCATTGATAATGTCCCAGCTGCTCTCATTGATAATGCCCCAGCTGCTCTCATGGATTTTGCCCCAGCTCATGGATATGCCCCAGCTCATGGATATTGCCCCAGCTCATGGATATGCCCCAGCTCATGGATACTGCCCGCCCAGCTCAAGGATATACTGCCCCAGCTGCTCTAATTGATAATGCCCCAGCTGCTCTCATGGATTTTGCCCCAGCTCCTCTCATGGATTTTGCCCCAGCTCATGGATATGCCCCAACACATGGATATGCCCCAGCACATGGATACTGCCCCAGCTCATGGATACTGCCCCAGCACATGAATACTGCCCCAGCGCATGGATATACTGCCCCCCTGCATGGATATAACTGCCCCAGCAGCTCATGGATATACTGCCCCAGCAGCTCATGGATATACTGCCCCAGCAGCTCATGTATATTGCCCCAGCACATGGATATACTGCCCAGCTCATGGATATACTGCCCCAGCACATGGATATACTGCCCCAGCAGCTCATGGATATACTGCCAGCAGCACATGGATACTGCCCAGCTCATGGATATGCCCCAACACATGGATATGCCCCAGCACATGGATACTGCCCCAGCTCATGGATACTGCCCCAGCACATGGATACTGCCCCAGCACATGGATATACTGCCCCAGCGCATGGATATACTGCCCCCTGCTCATGGATATACTGCCCCAGCAGCTCATGGATATACTGCCCCAGCAGCTCATGTATATTGCCCCAGCTCATGGATTTACTGCCCCAGCTCATGGATATACTGCCCCGCAGCACATGGATATACTGCCCCAGCAGCTCATGGATATACTGCCCCAGCAGCACATGGATACTGCCCCAGCTCATGGATATACTGCCCCAGCACATGGATATACTGCCCAGCTCATGGATATACTGCCCCAGCTCATGGATATTGCCCCAGCTCATGGATATGCCCCAGATCATGGATACTGCCCCAGCTCATGGATATACTGCCCCAGCACATGGATATACTGCCCCAGCACATGGATATACTGCCTAGCTCTTGGATATACTGCCCCAGCTCATGGATATTGACCCAGCTCATGGATACTGCCCCAGCTCATGGATATACTGCCCCAGCTCATGGATATTGCCCCAGCTCATGGATATTGCCCCAGCTCATGGATACTGCCCCAGCTCATGGATATATTGCCCCAGCACATGGATATACTGCCCCAGCAGCACATGGATATTACTGCCCCAGCTCGTGGATATACTGCCCCAGCTCATGGATATACTGCCCCAGCACATGGATATTGCCCCAGCTCATGGATATTGCCCCCAGCTCATGGATATTGCCCCCAGCTCATGGATATTACCCCAGCTCATGGATTTGCCCCAGCAGCTCATGGATTGCCCCAGCACCTCATGGATTTGCCCCAGCACCTCAAGGATTTGCCCCAGCAGCTCATGGATTTGCTCCAGCAGCTCATGGATTTGCCCCAGCACCTCATGGATTTGCCCCAGCAGCTCATGGATTTGCCCCAGCAGCTCATGGATATGCCCCAGCAGCTCATGGATATGCCCCAGCAGCTCATGGATTTGCCCCAGCACCTCATGGATATGCCCCAGCAGATGGATACTGCCCCAGCTCCTCGTGGATATGCCCCAGCAGATGGATACTGCCCCAGCTACTCATGGATATGCCCAGCTCATGGATAATGGCCCCAGCTCACCTCTGCCGCATGTTCGCTCCCTCTGAGCATCCGGCGGCACGCAGCTTGGGCGCTCGCCTGGGGGAGCCACGTGACCAGCCGCGATTGGCTGGTGACGTGTTTCCTCCAGGCAAGCGCCAAAGCTGCATGCTTCGGACGCTAAAGGGAGCAAATACGTGGTGGAGGGTGAGACACCCGCCCTTAGGGTGATGGTGTCACCCTAAAGGCGGGTGTCACATGGTGCGGGCCGTACCCCCGCCCCCACGTTATGACATCAGTGGCATTGGGCATGTGCGAAGAAAAGAATCTGCTGGCCTGCCTGCGCGAGGGGAGAAAATCCGGTCGGTTGGAGGGAAGGCTGTGTGAGGAGGAAGCTCAGGGCAAAAGGGCCGGCCCACAGCCAATAGATGCAGTGTGTGCAGCCAACTCCTCCCCTGACCCGGCACTTCCTCCTCTCCATGTCCCTCTCCATGTGAGTCTCTCTCCTCACTGCACGCAACTTCCACCCCCTGCAAACACACACACACACTCCATCTCCTGCAAACCCACACCATCTCCTGCAACCCCCCACTACCTCCTGCAAACCCCCCACACACCATCTCCTGCAACCCCCAAACCATCTCCTGCAAACCCCACCCACACCACCCCTGCAAACCGCACACCCCCTCCTGCAAACTTCCCCACCTCCTGCAATCCTCCCCACAACACCTCCTGCAAACCTCCCCACACCACCTCCTGCAAACTCCCCACACCACCTCCTGCAAACCCCCACACCACCCCTGCAAAACCTCCCCCGCCACCTCCTGCAAACCCCCCCCACCTCCTGCAAACCTCCTCACTCCACCTCCTGCAGACCTCCCCACACCACCTCCTGCAAACCTACCCCCACAAAAACCTGCAAACCCCCACCACCTCCTGCAAACCTCCTCACACCACCTCCTGCAAACCCCCACCACCTCCTGAAAACCTCCCCACACGCCTCCTGCAAACCTCCCCCACCACCTCCTGCAAACCCCCACCACCTCCTGCAAACCTCCTCCACACCCTCCAGCAAACACCACCTCCTGCAAACCTCCTTCACCACCTCCTGCAAACCTCCCCACTCCTCCTGCAAACCTCCCCCACCACCTCCTGCAAACCTCCTAACACCACTTCCTACAACACCCCCCCAACATCTCCTGCAAACACTCTCACCACCTCCAGCAAACCCCCCACACCACCTCCTGCAAACGCTCCACACTACCTCTGCAAACCTCCACCACACTACCTCCTGCAAACTCCTACGCACACCACCTCCTACAAATCTCCCCACAGCACCTCATGCAAACCCCCACACCACCTCCTGCAAACCTTCCCACACCACCTCCTGCAATCCCCCACACCACCTCCTGCAACCACACACCTCCTGCAAACCCCCCCAACACCACATCCTGCAAACCCACACCACCTCCTGCAACCTGCAACACCACCTCTGCAAACCTCCACACCACCTCCTGCAAACCTCCCACAAACCATCTCCTGCAACCTCCCCACGCCACTCCTGCAACCGCCCATCACCTCCTGCAAACCTGCCCCAACACACCACCTCCTGCAAAGCCCCCACCTCCTGCAAACCTGTTCACACCTCACTCAAACCTCCCCACACCACCTCCTGCAAACCCCCACACCACCTGCTGCAAACCTCCCCCCTACACCTCCTGCAAACCTCCCCCACCACCTCCTGCAAACCTCCTCCCACAAACCTTGCAAACCCCACCACCTTCCTAACCTCCTCACACCACCTCCTGCAACCTCCCCCACCACCTCCTGCAACCTCCTCACACCTCCTCACACCACCTCCAGCATACCCCCACTACCTCCTGCAAACCTCCTCACACCACCTCATGCAAACCCACAACCATCTCCTGCAAACCTCCTCACACCACCTCCAGAAAACCCCCCACCAACTCCTGCAAACTCCTCACACCACTCTGCTGCAAACCCCCACACCACCTCCTGCACACCTCCCACTGACCATCCTGCAAACCTCCCAACACCACCTCCTGCAATCTCCCCACAGCACCTCATGCAAACCCCCACACCACCTCCTGCAACCCCCACTCACACACCTCCTGCAAACCCACACCACCTCCTGCAAACCTCCTCACACCAACCTCCTGCAAACCTCCAGGCCACCTCCTGCAACCACACTCCTGCAAACCCACACCATCTCCTGAAAACCCCCTCACACACCAAACTCCTGCAAAGCCCCAACCACCTCCTGCAAACCTGCTCACACCACCTCCTGCAACTCCGCCACACACACCTCCTGCAAAGCTCCACACGCCACCCCCTGCAACCCCCCACCACCTCCTGCAAACCCCCACACTCCTGCAAACCTCCCCCACCACCTCCTGCAAACCTCCTAACACCACTTCCTACAACCCCCCACACCATCTCCTGCAAACACCTCACACCACCTCCAGCAAACCCCCCACACCACCTCCTGCAAACCTCCCCACACTACCTCCTGCAAACCTCCACCACACTACCTCCTGCAAACTCCTACGCACACCACCTCCTACAAATCTCCCCACAGCACCTCATGCAAACCCCCACACCACCTCCTGCAAACCTTCCCACACCACCTCCTGCAATCCCCCACACCACCTCCTGCAAACCCACACACCTCCTGCAAACCCCCCCCAACACCCACATCCTGCAAACCCACACCACCTCCTGCAAACCTGCAACACCACCTCCTGCAAACCTCCACACCACCTCCTGCAAACCTCCCACAAACCATCTCCTGCAAACCTCCCCACGCCACCTCCTGCAACCCCCATCACCTCCTGCAAACCTGCCCCACACACCACCTCCTGCAAAGCCCCCACCACCTCCTGCAAACCTGTTCACACCACCTCCTACAAACCTCCCCACACCACCTCCTGCAAACCCCCACACCACCTGCTGCAAACCTCCCCCCTACACCTCCTGCAAACCTCCCCCACCACCTCCTGCAAACCTCCTCCCACAAACCTCCTGCACCCCCCACCACCTCCTGCAAACCTCCTCACACCACCTCCTGCAAACCTCCCCCACCACCTCCTGCAAACCTCCTCACACCTCCTCACACCACCTCCAGCATACCCCCACTACCTCCTGCAAACCTCCTCACACCACCTCATGCAACCCCCACACCATCTCCTGCAAACCTCCTCACACCACCTCCAGAAAACCCCCCACCAACTCCTGCAAACCTCCTCACACCACCTCCTGCAACCCCCCACACCACCTCCTGCACACCTCCCCACACTACCTCCTGCAAACCTCCCAACACCACCTCCTGCAAATCTCCCCACAGCACCTCATGCAAACCCCCACACCACCTCCTGCAACCCCCACTCACACCACCTCCTGCAACCCACACCACCTCCTGCAAACCTCCTCACACCACCTCCTGCAAACCTCCCCAGGCCACCTCCTGCAACCCCACCACCTCCTGCAAACCCCACCATCTCCTGAAAACCCCCTCACACACCAAACTCCTGCAAAGCCCCAACCACCTCCTGCAAACCTGCTCACACCACCTCCTGCAAACCTCCCCACACCACCTCCTGCAAAGCTCCACACGCCACCCCCTGCAACCCCCCACCACCTCCTGCAAACCCCCACCACCTCCTGCAAACCTCCTCACACCACCTCCTGCAACCCCCCACACCACCTCCTGCAAACCTCCCCACAACACCTCCGGCAAACCCCCACACCACCTCCTGCAAACCCCTCTACACACACCACCTCCTGCAAATCTCTCCACACCACCTCCTGCAAACCTCCCAAAACCCCATCCTGCAAACCCACACCACCTCCTGCAAACCCACCACCTCCCACAACCCCACACACCACCTTCTGCAAACCCGCCAGACCACCTCCTGCAAATCTCTCCACACCACCTCCTGCAAACCAGTCCCCACGCTATCTCCTGCAACCCCCCACCACCTCCTGCAAATCCACACCATCTCCTGCAAACCCCCCACGCCACCTCCTGCAACCCCCCATGCCACATCCTGCAAACCCCCACACACCACCTCCTGCAACCCCACACCACCTTCTGAAAACCCGCCAGACCACCTCCCCACACCACCTGCTGCAAACCTCCCCACACCACCTCCTGCAAACCTCCCCACGCCACCTTCTGCAAATCCACACCATCTAGAGAAAAGGGTTGTGTGCTGGCGCTTAAAGTTATATATAGAAATCAAGTAGTTATCAAGTCGCCTATTGTTCTACTCTGTAGACTAGGGAGGAATAAAAATCTATTTTAGATTGTGCTGCTTCACTGGTATATAGTACAATAGAAACTCTCACATCAAACAATTTGTACCACAGTTATATACAAAAGACAAAAATCACCAGATAGCGCAAAACAAAGTGACTATAGTATAGTAACTGCAATATATGGTGTGCAATACTACTCAATATTACTCATCGATATTGTGGGAATGGAGGTTGACAATGTCCACTGTCCAAACACAGAACCGACTCAAGCAGGATAGGACAAAGCGATCCGTAAAGTCAGGGGGATAATGGTAATTCTCCAGAGGAAATCTTCGAAAACAAATATAGCATCCTCCCGGTCCTGTTCTCCTCCCTCTCTTAGACATATTGAGGTTCACTCAAAAAGAGAAGAAGCGACACAAGCGCTCACATAGCGCAGTGAATTCTCACAATGGAAGAATGTATAGAAGAATACAGCCAAATGTAAACTCACCGAGGTTGGAGCCTGTCAGATCCTTAGGCTCATTTTATACACATGGGTGTTTCTTTAAGGTAAAAACACCTAAAAAAGACCCTCTGTGTTAATCCTTGATCTGGTGGCTCAAAAAATTTCATAAAGCCCGTGTAACAAAGTGCAAAAATGTAATGAATTAAATGCATTAAAAACAATAATTAGTAAACATTCCTGAGACGCGTTTCGGCTCTAGGCCTTCATCAGTCAGTATATGGAGGACTCTGCACACCTCCTTCTACTTATAGTGCACTCTCCTGTGAACGAAATCGATGTTGCCGTTTCCGGTGTGGCACTTCCGGTCAGTCTGCTATGTCACTTCCGGTCGGTGTCCTCATTTCCTGTGAATTCCAATCGCATCACTTCCTGTTAACGCCAGATGTGCTTCTGCACCTGCACCATTCTGACGTGAATCTGAAACATGCGATCATATTCAAGTGGCCGATCATCTTATAAAAATGTATGTTATAAGGAGCAGTTGGTCTTTAAAGTACTGCAGTATCACTATTCAGCCGAGCAGCTCAGCAGAGCATTAGCAAATATATACATCAAATAGCATTATCCATAAACATTTTAAAAGTACATAAAAATGGTACAGAACATAACATCAAAATACATATCAGACAATTGTTAATAGATATATTTTAAAAATTCAGATTATGAATTTCTTTTATTTTCTGCATAGATGTCTGATCTTATTTGACTAGTAGCAAAGGGTTATTGTAGTAGTAGATGGCTTGTTAACTACATGACAGGTCTTAATATAATGGACCCCAGCATAATCTTGTCAAATGGCATTAAGTATTATACCATCATTATTCATAAAATATTTAAAATAAACATATTTAGAAAATCTATAAATAGCAGATCCTTTTCATTATTGTATATACTCAAAAAATATGTAAATGGCATATAATTATATATATACTGTTAAAAAACCAGTTTATTTGCAAGTGATTCTGAGTAAGTATAGTAACCATATAAACTTACCCATAATTGAACAGATTATTATGTATTGGATAGCTTGTTTTATTATAGTTCTATGGCAGAGATATTTCTTATAGATCATTATTGACTTATTCGTGTCATTTTTTTATTGGTCGAAGGTTCAAAAAAAGGGGGGGGGCTTATAACATATCCTAAAAAACTAACTGTCATGAGAAATGAAAAAATATAGGAAAAAAGGGGAAAGAATAGGACATAGGGAGAGTCACCAGTTTCTTTTGAATCACAGAGAGGGGAAATTCTTAGCATATTCTGATAACTAACTATCTTTCAAAAAATGGCACAACTCAAAATCAGTATTCAGTCCGCCAGGTTGTAGCGAGTTCATCAGATAGATCCACCTCATTTCTTCCTTCCCGATCGCTCTAAAGAAATCCCCTCTTCTCCAGGAAGGTGTCATTTTCTTCACTCCTATAAATCTTAATCCTTCTGGATTCTGTGAGTGTTTCTGTTTAAAGTGCAATGGTACACTATGGTTCTCTACTCCCTTCCGAATGTTTCTCACATGTTCCTGTATGCGCACGTTCAAGGTCTTGTTGTACGACCTATATAATTGCGCCCACATGGGCATGTCAGTAAGTATATCACATTACCATCCACACCATCTCCTGCAAACCTCCCCACGCCATATTCTGCAACCCCCACTACCTCCTGCAAACCCACACCATCTCCTGCAAACCCCCACGCCACCTCCTGCAATCCCCCACACACCACCTCCTGCCACCCACACACCACCTCCTGCCACCCACACCACCTCCTGCAAACCCACACCACCTCCTGCAATCCCCCCCACACCACCTCCTGCAAACCCCCACCACCTCTTGCAACCCCCACACACGCACCTCCTACAACCCCCCACACATGCACCTTCTGCAACCCCCGCCACATACGCACCTTCTGCAACCCCCACACACACATGCACCTTCTGCAACCCCCCACACACACACGCACCTTCTGCAAACCAGCACACACGCACCTCCTGCAACTTCCCACACACACACACACACACACACACGCACCTCCTGCAACCACCCACACACGCACCTCCTGCAACCCCCCACGCGCACCTCCTGAAACTCCCCACACACGCACCTCCTGCAACCCCCACACACGCACCTCCTGCAACCCCCACACACGCACCTCCTGCAACCCCCACACACGCACCTTCTGCAACCCCCACACGCACCTTCTGCAATCCCCCACACACGCACCTCCTGCCCCCCACACACGCACCTCTTGTAACCCCCACACACGCACCTTCCTGCAACCCCCCACACACACACTTCCTGCAACCCCCCACACACGCACCTCCTGCCCCCCACACACACGCACCTCCTGCAACCCCCACACATGCACCTCCTGCAACCCCCCACACACACACACACGCACCTCCTGCCCCCCACACACATGCACCTCCTGCAACCCCCACATGCGCACCTCCTGGAACCCCCCACACACGCACCTCCTGGAACCCCCCACACACACGCACCTCCTGCAACCCCACACACACACGCACACTCCTGCAACCCACACACACACGCACCTCCTGCTACCCCCCACACACATCTCCTGCAACGCCCCCGGATGCACCTCCTACAACCACCCGCACACGCACCTCCTGCAACCCCCCGCACCTCCTGCAACCCCCCTTGCACAAGCACTTCTTGCAACCCCCCGCACACGCACCTCCTGCAACCCCCGCCACACACACCACCTGCAAACCCCCACACACACCTCCTGCAACCCCCTCACACACACATCACCTTCTGCTCCCCCACTGCCCGATAGCACCTTCTGCTTCTCCCACTGCTCCCACAACCCCCATATCACCTTCTGCACCCCCCACTGTCCTGCAACACCTGATACCACCTTCTGTGCCCCTACTGCGTCCGTTACCACCTTCTGTGCCCCCGCAACTCCCCGATACCACCTTCTGCACATCCACTGCCCCCGCAAACCCCGTTACCACCTTCCGCACCTCCACTGCCCTGGCAGCCCCCCAATACCACCTTCTGTGCCTCCACTGCCCTTGAAACTCCCCAATACCACCTTCTGCATCCCCACTGCCCCCGCAACCTCCCAATACCACCTTCTTCACCTCCGCAACCCCCAATATTACCCTCTGTGCCCCCACTGCCCCCGCAACCCCTAATACCACCTTCTGCGCCCCTACTGCCCCGCAACCCCCCATTGCCACTTTCTGCATCCCCACTGCCCCCGCAACCCCAATACCAACTTCTGCACCCTCAATGCCCTTGCAACCCCCCAATGGAGTGCAGAGCAGCCAGATCCCAGGGCACGCCGAGAGCAGCCAGATCCACAACTATAGGCTGCCCAACAGGCAGACTTAATACCTAGTATCTAATAAACCGTTTATTCTTTTAATCTGCAGCAAAAAGGCTCTTTATTTATTTTTTTAGGCATTTTTCGTGATTTTTTTTGGCGATAATGTTTTCCGATTTTTTTTTTAGCCACTTGGCTGCTAAGGACGCGCTCAGCTCGTCCAGCCAAGTCGGCTCCTGTGCTATGGACGCGCTGAGCACGTCCTATCATTGCGGCCAGCGAACGGCCGGTATTTCAGCCAATCGCTATGGCCACCTGGTGTGGGCTGAAATCTTTGTCAGCCCAGCCTCCAGGACCCCAGCCAGTATGAATAGTGTAATCGCACTGGGCACAATGACATCTATTCCAGGCACCCCCCCTCGCCAGAGCAGGGAAGGTGCCTGAAGGGGAGGGGGGATTCCGGTCGATCACTGCGGCCCCCTAGTGCCGGCTGACATCTTGGACGTCAGCCCAGCCTCTGGGACCCTGGCGGGTAGGATTAGCGTCATCCAATGAACCCCATATCTCCTGATCTGTGGCAGCTAGGGGTTTATGTTTGGTATCATTGGAAAGGACAGAGCATGGCCATTCCAGTGATACCAAACATGACTATGTTAAATGTAAAAAATAAAAAAATAAAAAATTGAACAGTTTTTTTCTTTCTTATTATTGCAGCAATATTGTTACCATTTCAATTATAATGTGAACAATGATGCTGCACTAACGATTTTTTCAATAGGAGCATTTGATAAAAATCACATAATTTACCCCAAAAGAATGTATCGAGTCCCCATTTCTAATTTTATTAACAGGCGCACCCCATAGAAAATATAAACGTAAAGGCTCGGACGATAAAATGTGAAAAAAACACTTTACGCGCTGTAGATGATTGAAAATTCACATTTTATTGCATTCTGTCATATAATATTCAGGCATGGCATGACGTATACATATAATAATGATTTATTATGAATCTGCTGTAAAGAACGATATATAATTTGTCTGGGTTGTATAATAAAGCGTGACTTCAAATCGCGTTTAAACACAATGAGCGAAACCGGTAAAAATGAGCTCAGCACACAGACGTGAAATCACTCAGCAGCGAAAGGGTTAAAGTAGAAGCTAGTAATTTGTTGCTCTATTTGTCATGGGGCTGAATGTACATATATAGTACAGTGTGATTTAAGAGTTAATGTCATGTGTTGTATTAATCTCACCGAGTCTATATTTGCATTTATTTCCATGTTTCACCTGCCTCCTTCTTGTGTGTCTCTTCAAACAACCCCTGTCTCTATATAGAAACATAAAAAAATGTCGGCAGATAAGAACCTTTCGGCCCATCTAGTCAGCCCAATTACATGGATACTTTACCTGGATTTATCTTTTGTTTAGGATAGCCTTATGCCTATCCCATGCCTGCATAAATTCAATTACTGTTTTGGCCTCTACCACCTCAACTGGAAGGTTGTTCCATGTATCCACCACCCTCTCAGTAAAATAATACTTTCTGATGTTACTTTTAAACCTTTGCCCCTCTAATCTAAGACTATGTCCTCTTGTTTTGCTACTTTGTTTCCTTTTAAATATATTCCCTTCCTCTACCTTGTGGATTCCCTTTACGTATTTAAATGTTTCTATCATATCTCCTCTGTCTCGTCTTTTTTCCAAGCTGTACATGTTAAGATCATTAAGCTTTCCTGTAACTTTTCTCCTTCAAGTCATACACCATTTTAGTAGCCCTTCTCTGAACTCTCTCTAAGATGTCTATATCATTCTGGAGATACGGTCTCCAGTACTGCACACAGTACTCCAAGTGAGGTCTCACCAGTGCTCTGTACAGTGGCATGAGCACTTCCCTTTTCCTAATGCTAATACCTCTCCCTACACACCAAGCATTCTGCCAGCATTTCCTGCTGCTCTATTACATTGACTACTTACCCTTAGATCCTCTGAAATAATAACCCCTAAATCCCAACCCTCAGATGTTGAGGTTAGGACTGTATCAAATATTCTATATTCAGCCCTTGGTTTTTACCCCAGGTGCATTATCTTGCACTTATCCACATTAAAACTCAATTGCCACAGCTCCCACCATTTTTTTAGTTTACTTAAATCATTTGTCATTTGGCTGATCCCTCCAGGAACGTCAACCCTGTTGCAAATCTTTGTGTCATCAGCAAAATGACATACTTTTCCATTGATAACTTCTGCAATATTTACTAATAAAAATATTAAAGAGAATGGGTCCAAGTACTGACCCCTGAGGTACCCCACTGGTAACAAGACCTTGCGCCGAATAAACTCCATTTACCACAAACCTCTGTTGCCTGTCACTCAGCCACTGCCTAATCCATTCAACAATATTGGAATCCAACTCAAAGATTGCAATTTATTGATAAGCGTTCTATGCGGAACAGTATCAAAAGCCTTACTGAAATCTAAATAAGCAATGTCTACTGCGCCACCTGTGTCTATCATTTTTGTTACCCAATCAAAAAAATCAATAAGATTAGTTTGGCATGATCTCCCTGAGGTAAACCCATGTTGTTTCTGATCCTGTAATCTATGTGTTTTAAGATGTTCAACAATCCTTTCCATTGACATGGTTTCCATTAATTTCCCCACTACTGACGTAAGACTAACTGGCCTATAGTTCCCCGATTCCTCCCTACTACCCTTCTTGTAAATGGGCACAACATTTGCTAATTTCCAGTCTTCTGGGACGACTCCCGTTAGCAAGCATTGGTTAAATAAATCTGTTAACGGTTTTGCCATTACATCACTGAGCTCTTTTAATAATTTAGGGTGGATCCCATCAGGCCCCATTGACTTATTTGTCTTTACTTTAGACAGCTGCTGTAGAACCTCCTCCTCTGTAAACTGATATGTAAATGTCTCGTTAGGGTTTCCTCCTAACTGAGGTCCCTTTCCTTCCTTTTCTTCTGCAAAGACTGAACAAAAATATTCATTGAGGCAGTCAGCGAGACTTTTATCCTCTTCTACATACCTTCCTTCCTTTGTTTTTAATCAAACTAATCCTTGTTTTACTTTTCTTTTCTCATTTATGTATCTAAAAAATGTTTTGTCCCCCTTTTTTACTGACTGAGCTATTTTCTCTTCTGCGTGTGCTTTGGAAGCTCTTATAAATTGCTTTGCCTCTTTCTTCCTATCTCTCACTAGATTAATGTCTTTCTCTTGACACGATTCCACCCTCTGTCCACTTTCTTTGACTTTATCTTTAACACTACTCTGACTCCTGCAGGTCTACAGAGGGGAGATGTGTGTATTAATTTACTCTGGGATAAATGGAGACAAGCACAGAAAACGCTCGCTTAATCTCCTGATTCCTAAGGCTGTATATGACAGGGTTTATAAAAGGCGCCACTGTGTTGTACAGAAGAGAGAGAGTTTTATTGATATTTATTAATTGTCCTTTAGACGGTGTCATGTAGATTGTCATTAACGTTACATAATATGTGCACACCACGATCAAGTGCGAACTGCAAGTGGAGAAGGACTTTTGCTTCCCGGTGACAGATGAAATCCTAAAAATGGTAATAAAAATTGAGATGTAAGTAAAGAGGATGAACAAGAATGGAAACAGAACAAAAGCTACTGTCAAAGAAAAATGGAGGAGGTCAAATATTGGGTGTTCTGAGCAAGACAACTGCATCACAAGGGTGTGATCACAGTAATAGTGGTCAATGATACGGCGACCACAGAACTCTAAACTGAATACGAAGAGAACGATACATAAAATTGCTACAAATGACACAAGCCAAGACCAAAGAGCCAAGGACACCTGAAGCCTGAGATCCATGATAGTGTTATAATGCAACGGCTTACAGATGGCTAAATAGCGATCATATGACATCACCGTGAGGAGAAGACATTCTGCTGCGGATATAGCTCCATAGCAGTAAACTTGACTGATGCAGCCAGCAATGGATATTGTCGATCCTCCATTAATTATAACCTGCAGCATTTTGGGGGCGATACTTGTCGTCAGTAATGTGTCATACAGTGATAACTGACCGAGGAAGAAATACATGGGAGATTTCAGACTTGGAGCCTTCACCACCAGTAACATAATGAGGAGGTTTTCAGCTAAAGTCAGGATGTAGATAACAAGAAAAAGTACAAACATTGAGGGCTTTAGTTTATGACGGATCTGGAATCCTAAAAGCAGGAATTCTGAGACTATTGTCTGGTTCATTTCCAGAAGATCCTAAGTACAAGAGAAGAGATATGAATGATCACTTTAGTTATACAGTAGTAGGTATGTAACATCTTTAGATTATATTGCATTCATTTAAATGTAATCATTTTTAATTCATCTTACTTTATAAAGGGTTTAATGCACCTTAATGTCACACATGAAATATAGATGTTTCTTGGACCTCCACTAGCCCTAACCTGTAATATTTATTTTTTATCTCAGTATGCTCGTATTGATGACTTATATCTGTGAAGGTTTCAGCTTCCTCTCTGGTCCCCCACTAGAGATTTTCAACTTTAACTTTGGTTGAAAAACATGGCATTTCTCGCCCTCATAAAAATCAAATAAGAGAAGTCTCAGACCTAAACGATGTACACATAAAAGAAACAACGTAGCGCCGGTATATAACTGGAAAACGTTTTTAAACACCATACATGTCCATCAACATTTGTTTTGTTCTTTCTTCTCTTCAAGAATTAACCCCTTTTCATATGGTGGTCCTTTCTGTATTACTACAAGAGAAGACAAAGACCGAAATTGCGCAGCACGTCAGTTCAGTATTGGGGGAATAGCAGATATCAAACTCACATTCTTTAGAGCCTTAATACGGCTCTAGGATGGAATTCTTTATGGGTCTTTTATCTTTTTCAGGCGCCCATTCACCCCTCTATGAACCGTTATTCTCCGTCAGTCTCCCCTGTAGTAAATCGTAAGAAGAAAACACCGGGCCCTCCTCTAGTATAATACCGTATGGTACAACCAGAGTGAATATGTGCTGATATAAAACTCACATATTACTGAGCCCCACTCGGCTCTATGGATAATGCACAGAAATTATAAGGTAATTCCAAAAACTTTCTTGAATCGAATTGGCAGGAAACAGCAGTACTTTAAATAATTTAATATGAACATATATTTAAAACATATTATCAGAACGGGTTTCGCCTCAGCTGAAGAAGCCTTAAGGGGCGAAACGCGTTCTGGTAATGTCTTAAATATATGTTCATATTAAATTAGTTAAAGTACTGTGTTTCCTGCCAATTCGATTCAAGAAGGTGTAGAGCTACTCCCACGAGAGCCACTGAATTTGACGGGCCTTCTGTCTCACTGCAGTGATTACCCACCTCCACCTTCGGCGCCAAGTAATACCAGGAAAAGATTACTTTAAATAAACAGGGGTTTATTAGGACTAGCGAGCAAACCCTTTGTAGGACAAAGTAATCAATATTGAAAGAGTTAATTCAGTATCATTATTAGACACAATGATGAATGAACGAGATGGCAATCTTTACCATACTTCAATGCAGTTAGATTATCGACAATAATCAACGTAAACCGATATCAATAACCTATCTAAACCTTGTACCTTCTCTCTAACCACTGACCAGTGGAAATTATACAAGCATTCAAGACTGCTAGCGGTGGGACCCTTGACTTCTATCATTGGGTACCTTTAACATGAAACCATATTTGTATTCCACAAAGTGAGAAAGAAATCTTTGCAAAGTGTCACAGAACAACAAGATTTGTAACTGCAGCGATCCTCCTTTTAGCTACAACTGCACGGGCAGTAGAAGTAGGCAGACAATAAAGTTAGCAATATCAACTCACGCAGGATGGCCGAATACCTCTCTCCGTTTGATACGCTCACCCCTTCCTTGCTGGACGGTAGCTCGATCGCTATCTCTTAGTGCTGGTATCACTCAAGGACAGCTGGATTTCTTCTCCTCTGAATGTACTCGGTCGCTCCCTCTGTCACTGGAACACACACGAAGGCAGACGGACCCCTTCTTTACTGGATGCGCAAGAACAGCCGGACGTACGATCCGCTGGTACTGGCAACACATGAGGGCAACTGGTTCTCTCCTTTGCTGAACGCACGAGGGCAGCTGCATGCACAATCTGCAACACAGGACCATTTACCTCAACAGTTTTGCCTTCTCTGCCTTCTCCTTGCTTTGCACGTGCACTTCCACCCTTGGAAAAACACCCCTTCTTTTAGGCACTGCTGGGAGGTGTATTTCTCTTCCTGACACATTGCATAGGCCCTCTTTAATTGAAACTACATGTTCCAGAATCCTTTGCATCTTTGTGTCTTAAACAACTTCCTTTGCCAGTGAAGAGAAAGGGAAAAAGGGAGGGGGGAAAGTACTCAGCAGCTGTGACAGGCTGCCTGTCTCTGTCCAAGCCTGGGACACAGCCAAACACAATAGTACACACACAGTTCAAGTAGTCTGCGCTACAAAAGGTTTTTGGAATTACCTTATAATTCCTGTGCATTATCCATAGAGCCGAGTGGGGCTCAGTAATATGTGAGTTTTATATCAGCACATATTCACTCTGGTTGTACCATACGGTATTATACTAGTGGAGGGCACGGTGTTTTCTTCTTACAATTTACTACAGGGGAAACTGACGGAGGATAGCGGTTCATAAAGGGGTGAACGGGCACCTGAAAAAGATAAAAGACCCATAAAGAATTCCATCCTAGAGCCGGATTAAGGCTCTAAAGAATGTGAGTTTGATATCTGCTATTCCCCCCAATACTGAACGACGTGCTGCACAATTTCAGTCTTTGTCTACTCTTGTAGTAATACAGAAAAGACCACCATATGAAAAGGGGTTAATTCTTGAAGAGAAGAAAGAACAAAACAAATGTTGATGGACATGTATGGTGTTTAAAAACGTTTTCCAGTTATATACCGGTGCTACGTTGTTTCTTTTTATGTGTACATTAATGCAAATTATTTCTATTTGTCCATGTACCATGCAGGTGCTCTAGACATCAGTTTTTGACCCAAGGAGCTAGGACCTTCCTGAGTTGAGATACCGAGGTTTCCGTAAATATCTACATAACCAAAATGTATTGTGCGTTACACAAACAATGACCAGCATGGCTAACTCAAGTAAAGCAAAAATCAAAAATGGTGGGTTTGCAATATCAACACATAAAAGTAATAACTCAAAAAAATGAGGAAAATTAATAATGGCCAAAACGATCTGTGCTGGAGCACATCAGAGGGGCGTCACCAACAACATTTTTATGAGAACTAAGTCCAGTATGGATGCCCTTCTTGTAGGGTGCTTTCCCGCTCAGCCTCACAGTGGTTCTTGCCCATCAGTGCTGCTACAGAGCAGACCACTTCATGTGGAGATCTCTGTCTTGATCTCATGTACTAGTCACAACCTCTTCCATGCTATAGATCAGTGGCTCCCAACTGCAGTCTTCAAGTACCCCAACAGGTCAGGTTTTCCAGATATCTGAAGCACAGCATAGGGATATGATTTAGTGCTCAGTGATTGCAGGATTCAGTCTGTATCTCCCCAAGGCGATCCTTAAATTCCAGCCTTGTAGGGGTACTTGAGGACCACGGTTGGGAACCACTGCTTTAGATGAGTGAATGACTTGCTGTCTTAAGGTGGAAATTTAACAATGGCTTTTCCCCACTGTCCGTACAGTTCGACGCATGGCTCTGAAATGTGTTTCAGTAAACCTGGAAAAAGTACAAATTCTCTGCATCCTCAGACAGTGACCTCTAGGGGTTATTCACAAAGCACCGAAATGTCAGCGACATTTCAATGCTTAGCACTTCGGGCACTTCAGCAATTTCATTTCACCGAAACTGCGGTTAATTTACTAAAAGTTGGAGAATGTTGTTGAAGAACACCAAAGACCACCGAAGAGGCATCGACGAAATGCACTGAACTGCAAAATAACCCCAAAAAGCATAACTCTCCTATTCTCCTAAGGCTAGGGACAGATGAGCGCATTTTCTGCGGCCACCGTCAAAATGTACGTCGATGCGTGCGCACGCATTTTTTCACGGAATACGCTTAAGTGGTCAGACGATGCGCAATTCTGGACGTATTTCATGATGGTGGGGTAAAAAGAAGTCTAGGGAAATCCGGCTCTTTGAACGTTATGTAGGCCGCACACTAGCAGCGTCTGACGTCTCCTAATCACGCACACACGCTGCCATGCGGCCGCAGCGCACTCTGTACGTCAGTAGCAGCGGTTTCACGTTCTGAGAAAAATGCGTTCATTTGCCGGTTGCGTGGTGTCGGCGCACTTTTGTACGCACGTACTGCGTATATTGGCCGTCATTGGCCGTTATGTGCTGCTACTGCCGCCGTGATTTAGTGCGTCTGCACGCGCGTTCCGACTGCCCCACTCTGACCCTAGCCTAATAGGTGTTTAAACCAATAAAAATGCATGAAATGTGTCTAAACAATAAAAAAGGTCCTTTAAATAAAATAATAAAAAGGTCTGATTCAGAATTGAAAAAAAAAAAGACTTTTAACACAATTTGGGAAACAAAAATGTTGTCTATAAAAATATTTAAAAAATCTGAAAAGGTTCTCTAAAAAAAATAAAAAAATAAGACTTTTTGCTAAAAATGAAAAGAATAACCTTTTTTTTTTTTAGAAAATAAAAATTATATTACTTTTTTACATTGAATACTATCAGGGTTATTCAGACAGAGGTGAAAACCAGGAAAATGACTGGAGAAGTGAAAATTCGAGGTCAAAAAACCTCTCTTCTCTCTCTTCTTCTCTTCTCCTGCCAGTTCTCCTGGTTTTCACCTCTCTCTGAATAGCCCTGTATGGGATTCGCCTGTTTAAACCTGTCAAACTGAACCACCGAAAATCAGGGAATTTCAGAGATTTCGGTGCAGTTTGGGGTTTTCTTAATAGATTAACTATTACTTCTCTATGGGACAATTTTGCTGCTGCCGAAGATCACAGAACTGCACCATGTTTCACCAATAATTCTCCAGTGTTTGGCGTATTGACAGTTTCATGACTAGATGAACTGCCACAAAATTGCACTGTACAATGAAATTCACCGTTCGGTACAATTCGGTTGCAAGTTCGCCGCTTATTGAATAACCCCTTCTGTACCTGCCTTGCAGTTCCTGATGTCCTCACAATTTTGTCATAGAGTCCATCGCTCCTGTATAGACTGAGAAAAAGCAGCACGAACACGGAGTAATGGAAGGATAAATCCTAATCTTAGCAAAGTGCAATGTGGAGGATGAAACAAAACACGTATTGACCGATATTACACAATAGAAAAATAGCTTTTTAACCAAAGTATTAATTTAATCAAACGAGCAGTGAAACAAACACATTGATTAATTAATCACTTATTTATAAAAAATAATTAATCAGCTATAATTCCATAAAAACCCGCAGGAAAGCCGAGGATTCTGGGACGGTGCAGGAATGTTGTTTTTTTGATTAAATGCATTTTTAGAAAGTAATAATTTCCCAGCAGTCGCTCTGCTTTCTGCTGACACAATGTCTTGATCTGGTCTGTATCCGGTGCTGTATACGTGAATATATGATAAACTCACCTTCAGGCTGTGATCTCATCATCATAAAACATAAAGGAAATTCTCCGGCTCTCACTCGTATCATAATAGAAAGGCCGGGTCCTGTGATCAGCTCAGAGAGCTTTATACCTTTTCTCCCGGATAAACAAAGCGTCCCACTCCCTGTATAACACGGGGGACAACACTCATTATTATAATTAAAGTCCAGGAGGATCCTGTGTCTATTAACACATAAAACTAATAACTCCTTTAATTCATAAGAGTTTATAAGAGCAAAATCTTTACAGTAGACAGGTTTCTTAAGTAAAGCCACAAAGTGCTGGATTTATTACGCTTTCCATACAGGCAGGAGGTGCCCACTACTGATATGAAGCATCCAACCTAAGTCACAAAGGCCTTGGAACACGCTGCACCCTACCCACGTCAATGTGTGATCCATGTCCTCAGAGTGGGGAGTCCCTGCCTTTAAGGCCAGAATCTGACAAGCTTTGGGGAGTCGATTTGATTTGATCCTGCGTGACCTGCCGGTGCGTCAGGTTGCTGGCAAGCCATAGCCAGCAAGTAAGGGGTTAATATGGACAGCCGGTAGGCTGCAGCACAGCCCACTTGCTCCCCATCTAAAACCCCATGGCCATTAGGAGTTAATAGCATAATGCGGACCCTAGGTGTCCCCTATGGACTCTGGGAAATTTCATGTCAACCCACCTACCCCACAGTCTAAAAATTCCTAGTCCTTGTCCCTAGTCCCCACCTATTAACCATATCCTAAGTAAAGTCCTTGTCACAATTCCAGCCCTGACCCCTGTGTGTGATCCAATCTGGGCCAGATCATAGTCTTGCCTTGCCCTTCCTACATTCCAGTCTGGGAGTTTCTTGTCACCTATCAGCTCTCCTCAGGATCACATGTTTATCACTGCACTTAACCAACTCCCTGTGTAAGGTGTTTCCCCCATGGTGCTGTGCTCTTTCATTGACTCTCAGTTTGCACTGGGTTACCCTTGGTTCTTTTGCTGTTTGGATCCCTGTTTCCCTTGCTTTTTGTTTGTGTAATTTACCCTTTCCTTGCCCTCAGGTTTATTGTTTGTTTGGTTTCTAGTTGTCCTTGCCTTATTTTCCCTTTTCCCTGCTGCCGGTATGTCGATTCTGTGTTCTGGCCTGGCTTCATATTGTGACTATTCTTTGTGCCTTAACCCTTTATTATTCCAACCTTTGTCTTTTCATATTTTTCATATAGATATATATATATATATATAAAAAACTATTGGAGCCACTGCTGGTCTGATTTTCTTTCAATGAGCCTGATTCCTGATTCCTGTTCCACTGACTGACCAAACAAGCCTGGAGGAATTCCTTGGTGTTATTCTGATGGTCCGGAGTTCAGGAGGCAACACAATCTATCAGGAGAGGGTAACCAAGTACCTGTTATGTGCCTGGTGATTAAGTTATTTATCTTGTGAGTGCCAATCTAGCGGGGGCATAATTGATTAAATGTTGTATCTGCAGTCTGCACTATGTGTGTATTGATTTGTCTTGCAGATGATGCTTCACAATTATCTTTCCTTTATACATCCTGTTGGCATTGAGGGGACAGTGCTGTTGTACGAAGCCTAGCAGATACGTATTATTTTATTATGGGAGTGGTCACTAAATTTTTCTTGTTCCTAAAAATCCCAAAAGACACAGACATTTGCCTTGGGAAAGACTTTGGGCTCTATTACATTCTTCACGCAAACGTTAACGCGTGTGCAAAATCGAATTAACGCGAGGGGCAAAACTCTTTGCGCTGAACGACGTATTACAATGTCCGCACAAAAAGTGCGTGTTAACGTCTACCGCGGGTGAACCTGCGCGAGCGCTGTGCGAGCATACTGTACTGCGCGCGTCCTATACTTAACATTGTGAGCACAAATGCATTTGTTTGCTGGTATGCGGATGGTATTACAATCTATTCACAAAAGTTAACGCACAGCGTTTGCGCGAATAATTTTAACATCTTTGAAAAGCTGGTGGTAACAGCAAATCTGAACGTCCTGGCCAAACCCAAATACACCAGCCCAAAAAAATAAATACAGCACAGTATAGTTACACATTCTATGCATACCTAAACAATAAAATTAAGAAGTTGTGTGTGTTTTTTTATTGATGCAGCATATATGCGCAGATTGACTCTGACAGGAGCAAAAACTTAACGGGAGACAATTGTGGTTCTTAATTCTGATTGGCTGAATCACGTGAAAAAACAGTCCGCACACTGATTTCTGTGCACAACATTGCTGCGCACGCATTTTTGCGCATCCGTTTTACGTGTGTTATTTTTTGCCGGATGAAAAAATGTGCGAGGATTGTAATACCAGCGTTGTTTTACGCGCTTTAACGTTTAACGCTGTGTTCCAAAATTCACACATTCTGCGTGCGTTTTTGCATGAAGAATGTAATAGAGCCCTTTATGTTCATTAATATTGCATGGTGGGGTTTAAATGTATTGTACATTGCATAGCTTTAGTTTTAAATGTGCTTTTATTACTGAATGTAAATGTGAGATGTGTTTTGAAGGTGCAGACCTTTCTTTTGTGTAGAACGTAAACAAGATTGAGTAATGTGTGATTATGCAAGAGGGCTTTCTCTTTCTTAGCTGTTTAAAGAGTCAAGAGTCTGGGACAGTGTTTGACTGCAAAGGTATTGGAACAATAGATTATGTAAATGATGTGTGATATGAAGGCTAAGGAATGTTTACTGTAAATATCTAACTGACATAATGTAATTAGAGTTTTAGTAGGTCATTGTTCGTCGGTTGTATGCAAATTATAACTGTTGGACCTGGGCATAAATAGTGGCGTTTTTCAATAAAAGTCTCAGATTCCTGTTTGAACATACAGTCTGTCTGGTGTCTCATTCAGGGTACCCACTCTCACCCTCAGAAGGCACAGAGCGGCCTTCTGGAAATTCAAAGAGGCAGAGTATCAGACCAAGCAGGTCTGGAGCTACAGATCAGGCTGCTCGAGACACTGAGTTCTGAGCAACTCAGCAGTCAGGCTGATCTTGGTAAGGGGGTGTCTGGAGAGCCAGGACAGGCAGAAGGAGTGGGTTTCCATCACATTGACTGGCAGCGATGGGATAGAGGCTCTCCAATACCAAAGCACCCCGAGATGGCCAACTATGCAGCCTGCAAGCGGGACACCCTGAGGGACCTGCCAGAGAGCCGAGGAGGGATCGCCGGATCCAAGGGCAAGGATGCCCTAATCAGTGAGCTGACCGGAATGGACCAAAAAACGATGACTCTAGACCTCGGTCAGCTGTGGAGCTATTCCAGCAGAGTGTCCGGCAACGAATGGCCTTGTATGGGAGTGATACGTCTGAGGAAGCCATTAGTCGGGCCATCTTGGACATAATGCTGCAAGATGCTGTAACGGTAGCGGTATCGCTGCCACACGTGTAGCAGAGTTGAGATCCTTGAGGGCAATAATATCTGCTTAAAAAACACAAATGGTTCATAAACAACAGACTGCAACTGAATAGCCAAGGAGACACAAGGATTAACTGAATTGCCTCTAGGCTCTGAAGGTTTCAAGACCAATAGGTTACCTAGGACACGCTCAGAAACATGATACGTGAAACGTGAGTCCATGAAGTATTCCCGGTGCAGGGCAGTCAAAGCAAATGGCAAAAAATAAACAATCTTTCTGAATTGCAGTTTCCACATGAACAATGACAGGAGTAGTACGTTGGGTAACTGTACCTCGAAAGGTCACAAGCGATACCCTAAGACAAGATGGGACAGAAACCAGACAGCGAGCAATAAACCCAGCTGCAAGCATAGGGTTAATTGCCAGCGCTCACAAACAGCTATATTCAAACGTTCAGGTAGAGTGGTCAAAGTACATGCCGGGCCAGTCAACAGGAGAAGGATTTGCATACAGAAATGGGTCGTAACAGTAATCAATAAGGAATAAACTTAGCGCTGCTGGAAACAAACTCCACATCAGGGCAATGAGGCCAATCCTCCTTTCCTCTTTTAAACCTGGCGGCTCCTTGTGACTACACCAGACCCCGCAACCCTCAGATGCCAGTCTGCCAACAGGAAGTGCTGGCAACCGACCAGCCCGCGGCACACCACCCTGCACAGACCCCCCAGGGGGCACAACAGGGGCTGAGGATGTAACAGATGCCCAGCTTGAGAGGGAGCATAAGAGGCAGCATGAACTCCGGGTGGCCAAGCTGCTAGGGATGAGCGGTTCGGGTTCAGACGGTTCAGAGTTCGACCCGAACTTGGCCTGTTCGATGAGATCGCGAACACTGAACATTTCCGGGTGTTCGCCGCATGTTCGACCACAATGGACCACAATGCATTTTCCCACTGGCCTGAAGCTCGTAATTGGCTACAGCCTTGCACCTGACCACAGGTCTGGTGCAAGACTGGTTCAACACTATGCCAATCACCGCTCAGAGTCCTGATTGGGCAAATTTTGCCCAATCATGGGCTCACAGAGCTAAGTCCAGCAGCACACTATATAACGTATCCACGTGCCGATTCTGCACGCATTTCAGAGGAGATTTCAAAGGAGATAGTTGTGTCTTGTTACTGCCGGTCTGCCACGCTACTGGGGGGGTCTGGGGGTCTCATTTCTACCAAATATCAGGGAATTTAGGTGATGTGTGTCTTGTCACTGTGCCAGCAAGTTTTATGGGGGTTTACAACTTTCTTTAAAACATTTGTGAATTGAGGTGATCTTCTGGGTCTTGTCACTGTGCCAGCAAGTCTTTTTGGGTCTCATTTCTACCAAACATCAGGGAATTTATGTGATGTGTGTCTTGTCACTGTGCCAGCAAGTTTTTTTGTGGTTTACAACATTCTTTAAAACATTTGTGAATTGAGGTGATCTTCTGGGTCTTTTCACTGTGCCAGCAAATCTTTTGGGGCTCACTAATTTCTTTAAAACATTTGTGAATGAGGTGATATCTGTCCCTTGTCACACAGCCAGTACCACGCAGTATTTTGGGGGTCACAAATTTCTACAAAACATTTGGAATTGAGGTGATCTGTGTCTTGTCACTGCCAGCAAGTATTTTTGGGTCACAAATTTCTAAAAAAATGGGAATTGAGGTGAACTGTGTCTCGTCACACATCCAGTACCACACAGTATTTTGGGGCTCACTAATTTCTACAAAACATTTGTGAATTGAGGTGATCTGTGTCTCGTCACACATCCAGTACCACGCTGTATTTTGGGGCTCACTAATTTCTTTAAAAAATTTGTGAATTGAGGTGATCTGTCTTTCTTCTCACTGCCAGCAAGTATTTTTGGGGTCAAATTTCTAAAAAACATTTGGGAATTGAGGTGAACTGTGTCTCGTCACACATCCAGTACCACACAGTATTTTGGGGCTCACTAATTTCTACAAAACATTTGTGAATTGAGGTGATCTGTCTCGTCACACAACCAGTACCACGCATCATTTTGGGTCACTAATTTCTACAAAACATTTGGAATTGAGGTGATCTGTGTCTCGTCACACATCCAGTACCACGTAGTATTTTGGGGCTCACTAATTTCTACAATATTTGGGAATTGAGGTGATCTGTGTCTTGTCACACAACCAGTACCACGCATTATTTTGGGGCTCACTAATTTCTACAAAACATTTGTGAATTGAGGTGATCTGTCTCTTGTCACACAACCAGTACCACGCATTATTTTGGGGCTCACTAATTTCTACAAAACATTTGGAATTGAGGTGATCTGTGTCTCGTCACACATCCAGTACCACGCTGTATTTTGGGGCTCACTAATTTCTACAAAACATTTGTGAATTGAGGTGATCTGGTCTTCGTCACTGGCTGCCAGCTATCAGTGTGTCTCACTGAGTTATGCCAGAGTTCTTTAAACCTTATACCAGAGTTGATTCAGAGTTCTGTATATATTAATCTATATATCACTCACCATGTCTGAAAGAACAAAAAGGACAGGCAGGTGCTCCCAGACACAGATAAGAGGCAAGCAGCCCCTGTGTCGGGAGGCTGTGCCTCTGGTCGTGGTGGACGTGGTGCATCCTCTGCAGGGGCACGCTTGTCCTTTCTAACTGGTGCTGGCCGTCTTAAGCAGCAGCAACATACAGAGGACTTAGTGGATTGGCTAACCAGGCCATCCTCATCCTCCGAGTCCTCTGCCAGCCAGGCTTCTAGTGCTTTACAGTCCACCTCAGCTGCCAAAGCATCTAATGCAGCCTCCATGTCCACAGCTACTCCTGCCGTAGCCTCGCTATCACACACGGAGGAGTCAGCTGAATTTTTTGACTACAATGAGAGTGACATACTGCTTGAGGATCCAGCAAGTACAGTGCTCTGATTCAATCTCTGAGGTTGAGCAAGGGAGTATAATCAACCTAGAGGAAGGGGTGCCAGTGATGACACACAAAAATAACTGGCACTCATGGTGCCCAGCAGCTGCAGCATACTGCCAAAGTGGCTCCAGTGATGAGGAGATAGGGGGTAAAGATGACAATGATGATGAGTCACTGACTCCACCTGGGTGCCAGAGCGAACAGAGGAATCAAGTGAGGAGGAGGGGGAGGAAGGCACAGCAAACACGAGGCACAACATCCTCTGTGACCAACCGTAGCACTAGCCAGTCCAAGGCATCACATTTCAGAGCTGCTCCGGTGCAGAGCGCTGTTGTCTCAAAGAACACATGCAGGAAGTCTGTTGTCTGGAAGTTCTTTGAGAAATGTGCAGTAGAGCGCCAGCGTTGCTATTTGTAATCTATGTCAGATGAGGCTTAAGCGTGGGAAAGAAACTGGACACTTGGGTACCACGTGCTTGAGGCGACATATGAACAAGTGCCACACATCCCGTTGGCGCAAAACTTTGCATAGATCCTCCTCCTCATCTGTCTCTACCCCCACTGAATGTCCTGCCATGTCATTGCCTACAGCCTCCACCGACAGGGATGATGCTACAGTAATGGATGTACCAGGTCCTTCCTCACAATGTGACATCATCCCAGTAGCTGAAGATTTACGCAGTCAGATTTCGTTGCCACAGCTGCTGCAGCGAAAGAAAAAATATAGTCCCAACCATCCCCAAGCACAGCGTCTAAGTGCAGCTTAGCAAAATTACTTGCATTGCAGCTGCTGCCTTTCCAGCTGGTGGACTCTGCTCCCTTCAGTGAATTTGCTGAATGCGCTGTACCACAGTGGCAGGTTCCAAAACGCCATTACTTTTCACGCAACGCCATTCCAGCACTATACCAGCACATGGAAGACAATATTATGGAGTCATTGGGAAAGGCAGTCAGCAGCAAGGTGAATGTGACTTTAGACACGTGGTCCAGCAAGCATGGACAGGGTCGTTACATTTCCTTCACGGCACACTGGGTAACTCTGATTGCAGCTGGGAGTGATCCAAGACGGGGCTCTGTGCTGGAGCTTGTTCATCCACCACGCCTGCAGAAAGCTGCTTGTATGAGGTCTGTCTGCTCCACCACCACCACCTCTTCCTCCTCCTCCTCCTCCTCCTCCTTCTCTGTCTCTGGCGAAGTGGCAGTTAAACCGACGCCTGACAGGGTCTACGCAATGGCTCAAGCAAAAAGATGCCATACTGTGCTTGAGCTGGTTTGTTTAGGGGACAGGAGCCACACCGGGTCAGAAATTTTGTCAGCTCTGCAGGGGCAGGTGCAGAGATGGTTAACACCACGCCAGCTTGAGCTGGGAATGATCGTCTGCGATAATGGCAGCAACCTTCTCTCCGCCCTACGCAAGGGTAAATTGACGCATGTACCATGCCTAGCACATGTCCGAAATATGGTGGTACAGCGATTCCTAACCAAGTACCCAGGGTTGCCAGAGCTTCTCATCCAGGCCAGAAAAGTCTGCAGCCACTTCAGATGGTCATTCCCAGCAAGGGTTCGCCTGGCAGAAATTCAAAGAGAATTCCACCTTCCCACAAACCGTCTGATCTGTGACATGCCCACCAGGTGGAACTCGACATTAGCAATGCTGCAGCGTCTGCACAAGCAGCAGAGGGCCATCAACGAGTACCTGTGTGAGTATGGCACAAGGACAGGTTCAGGTCAACTTGTTTCCCCCCCCCGCAGTGGCTGATGATCAAGGATGCATGCACTGTACTGTCACCATTTGAGGAGGCAACGAGGATGGTGAGCAGGGACAGTGCATGCATCAGTGACACAATTCCTTTAGTGTTCCTGCTGGAGCACACTCTGCGGGGAATTATAGATGTGGCTCTAGAGGCAGAGCAGCGGGAGAAAGAGGAGGCCTTCCCTAGCTCTCAAGGCCCCAGTCTTTCTGCAGACAGCATTCCAGCGGGTCCTACTCAGATCAGACAGGAGGAGGATGAGGAGGAGGAATATTTAAGTAGTGGGGCATTGAAGGTGGGAATTCCTCAAGGGAGGGTTTTGTGTGCCCAGAAACAGAAGGGCTAGTGCGTGGCTGGGAGGAGGAAGTGCACGATACGGTCATCCTCATTGACCAGGAAGACTCGGAAGCTAATGCAACCTCCAACCTAAGCTGCATGGGCTCCCTAATGATGCAAAGCCTGCTAAAGGACCCAGTATTTGGACTATCAAGGAGAGGGATCATAACTTGTTGGCAACCCTTCTTGATCCACGATACAAGGAAAGTTGCAGAGCCTCATCCTGCCCGCACAGAGGAGCACAGGATGAAAAAACTTGAGGACACTCTAAAGCGACACTTGTGTAACACCTTCCAGGCACTGGTAGATTACCAAGTGCTGACACACGTGCTTCTGAGTTGCGGGTGATCAGAGGAATAGTGGTGAAGGCCAGGGCCGCTTGACTGATGCGTTTTAAAAAAATTCACTTTTTTAAATTCCGTTAGTCCTCGACGCCCAGGGACGTCAAATGTAGGCACCCATTGCCAGCGTCTTCACCATATGGTGCAGGACTACCTAGGGGCAAGGGCAGACCTGGATACCTTTCCAGCAGATGATCCACTGGCTTACTGGGTTTTGAGATTGGATCACTGGCCAGAACTTAGCCAATATGCTATGCAGCTACTAGGTTGCCCTTCATCTAGCATGCTTTCCGAAAGGACGTTCATTGCCGCTGGAGGTTTGTCACAGACAAAAGAGTGAGTCTGTCCACCTACTCTGTAGACCGGCTGACATTTATAAAAATGAATCAGTCCTGGATCAGCAGCTATCAATCCCCTGATGCTTAAGTAATGGAATAGATCGGGGATGTCCTCTTCTGCATTCACAAAACCTCCAGCACTGAACTCTTCCACAATACCACAAAAGGGTTATGGTGTGAAGGCACTTGCTGCCATGAAAGGCACAATATTTGGCTGCACTGACGCCTGTGCCAGATTTATATCATTTTAATTTTTTGAACCGCAGGGTCCAACCCTGCACTCTTCCACAATACCACAGAGGGGTTACTGTATGATGATACTTGCTGGCCTGGCATTAACGGCACAATATCTGGGTGCACTGACGCCCATTAACAGATAAAAAAACACTTTTCAATATAGGACCACATGGTCCACACCTGCACTCTCCCACAATACCACAGAGGGGTTAGGCTAGGGTCAGATGAGCGCATTTTGTACGGACTGTGCGTCCGTGCAGTACGGACGTACTTACTGACTGACAACAAGGTAGTGGCCACACAGTCGGTTTTTTTCACTGACGTATTTTTTGACTGATGTAGCAGGGAAAATAAATTACAATGAAAGAACATTCTGTCCGTCAAAAATGCTGGACGTATAAATGCAGTCCGTCTGACCTTGTTGCATCACTCACACACAAAGCTATGCGGACGTTGTGGATGTGGCGCACTCTGCACGTCCGTTCTAGCAGTATTACGTTCTTGCCTAACCTGCGTCAATTTGCAGCGTCCGTCAGCCCCCGCACTTCTGTGCGGACGTACTTCGTGTGTGGGGCTCCATTTAACACAATTGTATGCTATCACGGACGTACTAATTTGCGGGCAACACGGACGTTAACACTGCGTTCGTCTGACCCCAGCCTTACTGTATGATGATACTTGCTGGCCTGGCATTACAGGCACAATATCTGGGTGCACTGACGCCCATTACCAGATAAAAAACTTTTTAATATAGGACCACATGGTCCACCCCTGCACTCTTCCACAATACCACAGAGGGGTTACTGTATGATGATACTTGCTGGCCTGGCATTAAAGGCACAATATCTGGGTGCACTGACGCCTTGACCAGAATCATATCTTTTTAATATAGGACCACATGGTCCACCCTTGCATTCTTCCACAATACCACAGAGGGGTTACTGTATGATAGTACTTGCACGCCTGGCACCAAAAGCACAATATTTGGGTGCACTGCCACTGACGCCTGTATCAGATTCATATCCTCAGAGGGGTTACGGTGTGACGGCACTGTTGGGGACGCTAAAGGACCAATTTTAAAGCACCTATTGTTACTTTCATCCAAAGCCTCCATATATTTCACAATTATTTAGCCAAAAAAATCAGTAAACTTTTTCTGCGTGTACGAAAATGTCTCCTCTTTTTATACAGACTGCCGCCCCAAGCAGTTTTATATGGATAGATTAAAGAAAAAGCATTAACCGTCATATGAAACGTCATTTTTTTGTTTTTAAGTGTTTCTATACATCCTAGAAATCCGCCACTTCACAGGCAGGTTATGGGGACCTCCTAGGCACGATATTTGAAGGAATTTTTGGTTTTTATTTTTAACCCTTATTTCATGGAAAACTCACTGTCCCTTTAAAAATGTTTTTTTTTTAACTTTTTGTTCTTGTTTCCTGTCCCCCAGGCACTACCGGACCCCCATACACCTTTTATGGCAAATATGTAGCATATATGCCCTCTTGGAGGGCACTCTAAAAACTGAATTTTCAGCCCCATTGACTTGCATTGGGTTCGAGTTCGGGTTCGGGTTCGGACCCGAACAAATGGGAAGTTCGGGTTTGGGCTAGAACCGAACTCGGGGAGTGTTCGGCTCATCCCTACAAGCTGCAAGATGCTGAGGCAGTCTGAGGCTCCGGAGCCTCTGGATTGGGATAATGATTTGGTGCCGACTGAAGTGCGGACCACGGTGCAGCATGCCTCTGGCCTCTACTGTCAAGACCCAGAGGATCTCTGGCAGATGAAGGTGGATGAGACAGCGGTCTCCACCAGTGTGACCCACAAGGATGGTTGGGCACTTTTAGAAGAGGATTGTCTTGAGACATTTGGTGAAGCTGAAGTCCCTACTGGATAGTTGTGGGGATGTGGGGCAGATGGCCCAGATTGGCCCCAATGTGCTCCCAGCCAAGGATGGCTGAGGTAGATTTAAGGCCTGAATATGGCGGTGACAGAGGCCTGGGACTGTCCGGCAGAAGGAACGGACAATCTGGATGGGGCAGAGGAACATGAGGAAATTGAGTCGGGGGTGCTCTTGCGCTTTCCTGTCCTGCCCGCTGTAGAGGAAGCGGAATTTCTACAAAATATTTGGGAATTGAGGTGATCTGTGTCTTGTCACTGTCACACAGTATTTTGGGGGTCAGTAATTGCTACTAAATATTTGGAAATTAAGGTAATGTGTGTCCTGTCACTACCAGTGCCACACAATATTTTGGGGGTCAGTAATTGCTACAAAATATTTGGGAATTGTGGTGATCTGTGTCTTGTCACTGCCACCCAGATTTCACGATATATGAAGTAATTTTTCGGGTTTCTTTTTAACCCTTATTTCATGGAAATAATTATTTTAACCCTTATTTCATGATTTTTTTTTACTTTTTGTCCTTGTTTCCTGTCCCCCAGGGCACTACCCGGACCCCCATACACCTTTTATGGCAAATGTCTTGCATATATGCCCTCTTGCAGGGCACTCTAAAAACCAAACTTTTGAGTCCCTTTGACTTGCATTGAGTTCGGTTCGTGTTCGCTTTCGAACTCGAACTTTTGAAATTGTTCGAATGCGAACCAAACACGGGGGTGTTCGGCTCATCCCAATTCATAAACAACTGCTTGGGGCGGCAGCCTGTATGAAAATAGGAGATGTTTTAGGACACGCAGAACATGTTTAGTGATTTCTTTGGCTAAATTATGGTGAAACTTATGCAGGCTTTGGATGAAAGTAACAATAGGTGCTTTGAAATTGGGCCTTTAGTGTCGGCAACAGTGCCGTCACACGTAACCCCTCTGTGGTATTGTGGAAGAGTGCAGGGTTGGACCCTGCGGTCAAATATTAAAATGATATGAATCTGGTACAGGTGTCAGTGCACCCAAATATTTTGCCTTTGGTGGCAGCAAGTGCCTTCACACCATAACCCCTCTGTGGTATTGTGGAAGAGTGCAGTGGTGGAACCTGTGGTCCAATATTAAAATGATATGAAACTGGTATAGGCGTCAGTGGCAGTGCACCCAAATATTAGGCCTTTGGTGCCAGCTAGTGCCTTCACACCATAACCCCTCTGAGGTATTGTGGAAGAGTGCAGTGGTGGAGGTTTTGGGAATGCAGAAGAAATCCCCGATCTATTCAGTTACATCAGCAGCATCAGGGGAGTGATAGCTGCTGATCCAGGACTGATTCATTTTTATAAATGTCAGCCGATCTACAGAGCCGGTGGACAGACGCACTCTTTTGTCTATGACAAAACCTCCAGCAGCACTGAACGTTCTTTCAGAAAGCACGCTGGATGAAGGGCAACCTAGTAGCTGCTTAAAGTCCCGGCCTTCACCACTCTTTCTCTGATCATCCGCAGCCTCAGATGCACCTGTGTCATCACTTGGTAACCTACCAGTGCCTGGAAAGGTGTTACACAAGTGACGCTTTAGAGCGTACTCAAGTTGTTTCATCCTGTCCTCCCTCTGTGCGGGCAAGATGAGCTCCGCAACTTTACCCTTGTATCGTGGATCAAGAAGGTTTGCCAATCAGTAATGATCCCTCTCCTTGATAGCACAAATCCTGGGGTCCTTTACCAGGCTTTGTAGGATAAGGGAGCCCATGCAGCGTAGGTTGGAGATGGCATTAGCTTCTGAGTCTTCCTAATCAATGAGGATGACCCCATCCTGCACTTCCTCCTCCCAGCCACGTACTAGTCCTTGGGTTTCTGGGCACACAAAACCCTCCTTGAGGAATCCCAACTTTCAATGGCCCCCCTACTTAAATATTCCTCCTCCACCTCATCCTCCTACTTTCTGATCTGAGGACCCGCAGGAATGCTGTCTGCGGAAAGACTGGGGCCTTGAAAGCTAGGGAAGGCCTCCTCCTGCTGCTCTGCCTCTAGTGCCACATCTATAATTCCCTGCAGAGTGCGCGCCAGCAGGAAAACTAAAGGAATTGTGTCACTGATGCCTGCACTGTCCCTGCTCCCCATCCTCGTTGCCTCCTCACATGGTGACAGTATAGTGCATGCATCCTTGATCATCAGCCACTGCGGTGGGGAAAAAAAGCCAAGTTGACCTGAACCTGTCCTTGTGCCATACTGACACAGGTACTCATTGATGGCCCTCTGATGCTTGCGCAGACTTTGCAGCATTGCTAATGTCGAGTTCCACCTGGTGGGCATGTCACAGATCAGACGGTTTGTGGGAAGGTGGAATTCTCTTTGAATTTCTGCCAGGCGAACACTTGCTGGGAATGACCATCTGAAGTGGCTACAGACTTTTCTGGCTGAGAAGCACTGCCAGCCCTGGGTACCTGGTTAGGAAACACTATACAACCAGATTTAGGACGTGTGCTAGGCATGGTACATGTGTCACCTTACCCAGGCATAGGGTGGAGAGAAGGTTGCTGCCATTATCACAGACGACCATTCCCAGTTGAAGCTGGCATGGTGTTAACCATCTCTGTACCTGCCCCTGCAGATCTGACAGAATTTCTGGCCCGGTGTGGCTCCTGTCCCCTAAACAAACCAGCTCAAGCACAGTATGGCATCTTTTTGCTTGAACCATTGCATAGCCCCTGCTACGCGTCGGTTTAACTGCCACTTCACCAGAGACACAGAAGGATTAAGAGGAGGAAGAGGAAGAGGTGGTGGAGCAGACAGACCTCATACAAGTATCTTTCTGGAGACGTGGTGGATGAACAAGCTCCTGCACAGAGCTCCGTCCTGGATCCCTCCAAGCTGCAAGCAGAGTTACCCAGTGTGCCGTGAAGGAAATGTAACGGCCCTGTCCATGCTTGCTGGCCCACGTGTCTAAAGTCATGTACACCTTGCTGCTGACTGCCTTTCCCTATGACTCCATAACATTGTGCTCCACGTGCTGGTATAGTGCTGGAATGGCCTTCCGTGAAAAGAAATGGCATTTTGGAACCTGCCACTGTGGTACAGCACATTCAGCAAGTGCTCAGAAGGA
>RXON01000876.1:0-73169 GCA_009667805.1 Leptobrachium leishanense | reverse complement strand
AGAGCTCCACAGCAATACAACTCACAGTAATGTGCGGTGTGTATGAGCGTATCACAGAGCTCCACAGCAATATAACTTACAGTAATGTGCGGTGTGTATGAGCGTATCACAGAGCTCCACAGCAATAAAACTCACAGTAATGTGCGGTGTGTATGAGCGTATCACAGAGCTCCACAGCAATAAAACTCACAATAATGTGCGGTGTGTATGAGCGTATCACAGAGCTCCACAGCAATAAAACTCACAGTAATGTGCGGTGTGTATGAGCGTATCACAGAGCTCCACAGCAATAAAACTCACAGTAATGTGCAATGTGTATGAGCTTATCACAGAGCTCCACAGCACTAACACTCACAGAAATGTGCTGTGTGTATGAGCGTATCACAGAGCTCCACAGCAATAAAACTCACAGTAATGTGCAGTGTGTATGAGCGTATCACAGAGCTCCACAGCAATAAAACTCACAGTAATGTGCAGTGTGTATGAGCGTATCACAGAGCTGCAGGTTTATTCTGGGTGGGACTCAGGTTTGCAGTGATGGATGATTGTAGCTCTTTCTGCTCTGTGATTGGCTGGTGTAGGTTGTTATGGATCTCGGGCCGGTGTTGCCACGTGGTCACTGACTCTCCAGGAATCCAGCCTTTCCCAGATCAATCTATAGAATCGCTGAGTGTGACAGAGCATCATGGGAGATGTAGTGCAGAAATAAACCTAAACGTACGTATTCCCAGACCCTCACTGAACGGCAGGGATCAGAGAAACTCCGAGGCCAATAGAGCTGACACTCTAACGCCGCCTGTGCAGCTTCATTCTACTCTGACCCTCACACTGCGCTGCATGAGAAGGAGCTGGCGCGGCGTCCCGCTACTAACCTGGCACTCACTCCACTGTCCTTCTATACATCTCTGCCCGCGCCAACTGGACGAGCGCCCGAACCAGCAAAGACCTAATAAATGTGTCAGAGGATGGAGGTGCAGTGACAGAGCTGTGTGTGGGGTCAGTACAGGAATAGCAGAGCGGGCTGCGGGGCAGGATGGAGGTGCAGTGACAGAGCTGTGTGTGGGGTCAGTACAGGAATAGCAGCGCGGGCTGCGGGGCAGGATGGAGGTGCAGTGACAGCTGTGTGTGGGGTCAGTACAGGAATAGCAGAGCGGGCCGCGGGGCAGGATGGAGGTGCAGTGACAGAGCTGTGTGTGGGGTCAGTACAGGAATAGCAGCGCGGGCTGCGGGGCAGGATGGAGGTGCAGTGACAGAGCTGTGTGTGGGGTCAGTACAGGAATAGCAGAGCGGGCCGCGGGGCAGGATGGAGGTGCAGTGACAGAGCTGTGTGTGGGGTCAGTACAGGAATAGCAGAGCGGGCCGCGGGGCAGGATGGAGGTGCAGTGACAGCTGTGTGTGGGGTCAGTACAGGAATAGCAGAGCGGGCTGCAGGGCAGGATGGAGGTGTAGTGACAGAGCTGTGTGTGGGGGGTCAGTACAGGAATAGCAGGGCGGGCTGCGGGGCAGGATGGAGGTGCAGTGACAGAGCTGTGTGTGTGGGGTCAGTACAGGAATAGCAGAGCGGGCCGCAGGGCAGGATGGAGGTGTAGTGACAGAGCTGTGTGTGGGGGGTCAGTACAGGAATAGCAGGGCGGGCTGCGGGGCAGGATGGAGGTGCAGTGACAGAGCTGTGTGTGTGGGGTCAGTACAGGAATAGCAGAGCGGGCTGCGGAGCAGGATGGAGGTGCAGTGACAGAGCTGTGTGTGTGGGGTCAGTACAGGAATAGCAGAGCGGGCCGCAGGGCGGGATGGAGGTGCAGTGACAGAGCTGTGTGTGTGGGGTCAGTACAGGAATATCAGAGCGGGCTGCGGGGCAGGATGGAGGTGCAGTGACAGCTGTGTGTGGGGTCAGTACAGGAATAGCAGAGCGGGCCGCAGGGCGGGATGGAGGTGCAGTGACAGAGCTGTGTGTGTGGGGTCAGTACAGGAATAGCAGAGCGGGCCGCAGGGCGGGATGGAGGTGCAGTGACAGAGCTGTGGGGGGTCAGTACAGGAATAGCAGAGCGGACTGCGGGGCAGGATGGAGGTGCAGTGACAGAGCTGTGTGTGTGGGGTCAGTACAGGAATAGCAGAGCGGGCCGCGGGGCGGGATGGAGGTGCAGTGACAGCTGTGTGTGTGGTGGGTAGGAATGCAGGGGTGGGCAGGATGGAGTGCAGTGACAGAGCTGAATAGCAGAGCGGGCTGCGGGGCAGGATGGAGGTGCAGTGACAGAGCTGTGTGTGTGGGGTCAGTACAGGAATAGCAGGGCGGGCCGCGGGGCAGGATGGAGGTGCAGTGACAGAGCTGTGTGTGTGGGGTCAGTACAGGAATAGCAGAGCGGGCCGCAGGGCAGGATGGAGGTGCAGTTGACAGAGCTGTAGTCAAGGAATTGTGCTGCTGTTTTGGGACGGTCAGTACAGGAATAGCAGAGCGGGCGCCGCGGGGCAGGATGGAGAGATGCAGTGACAGAGCTGTGTGTGGGGTCAGTACAGGAATAGCAGAGCGGGCCGCGGGGCAGGATGGAGGTGCAGTGACAGAGCTGTGTGTGGGGTCAGTACAGGAATATCAGAGCGGGCCGCAGGGCAGGATGGAGATGCAGTGACAGAGCTGTGTGTGTGGGGTCAGTACAGGAATAGCAGAGCGGGCCGCAGGGCAGGATGGAGGTGCAGTGACAGAGCTGTGTGTGTGGGGGTCAGTACAGGAATAGCAGAGCGGGCTGCGGGGCAGGATGGAGGTGCAGTGACAGAGCTGTGTGTGTGGGGGGTCAGTACAGGAATAGCAGAGCGGGCTGTAGTGTGGGAAGGGGACGCGCGGAGTAAAGTTAGGTGTGCGCGGTGTCACCGCGGGGGGAGGGGGAGGGAGTCGGTGACAGCAAGTGGAAGGAAATGTGAAAGACGCGCAGAGCGAGAGACACAAAGGGACGGAGCGCAGCGAGCAGGGGGGACTCGTCCAGCGCAGGGCTCTGCTATACGTGTCCGTATGGGCTTTGGGGGCCACTGAGAAGGTGAGCACCAGGCAGGGGGGATGGCGGCGCTCGCCAGCACTCTGATTCGACAGAAGCGAGAGGTGAGAGATTCGGTGGGACCTCGCCCTGTGCCCCCCCCGAGAAAGGTCTGCCCCCGCGGAACCAAGTCCCTCTGCCAGAAGCAGCTCCTCTTCCTGGTGTCCAAGGTGCGGCTCTGCGGGAACCCCCGGGGGCCACTCAACAAGGACAACGGTAAGAGGGGAACCAGCTCTGTCACTACACCTCCATCCTGACCCGCAGCCCGCTCTGCTATTCCTGTACTGACCCCACACACACATATATAGCTCTGTCACTGCACCTCCATCCTGCCCCGCAGCCTGCTCTACTATTCCTGTACTGACCCCCTACACACACACAGCTCTGTCACTGCACCTCCATCCTGCCCCGCAGCACGCTCTGCTATTCCTGTACTGTCTCTAACAGACAATGGGCATCTCAGGGTTAATGTTGTTAAATGTTTTGTTGAACTGATTGTGTTTTAAGAGTTGCTTTGTGTTAGTGTTATAATGTATTGTCTGTGTTGTGTGTATTGTCTGTGCTGTCTGTATTGTCTGTGCTGTCTGTATTGTCCGTGCTGTCTGTATTGTCTGTGCTGTCTGTATTGTCTGTGCTGTCTGTATTGTCTGTGTTGTGTGTATTGTCTGTGTTAAGTGTATTGTCTGTGTTGTGTGTATTGTCTGTGTTGAGTTTATTGTAGGTGTTGAGTGTATAGTCTGTGTTGTGTGTGTTGTCTCTGCTGTCTGTATTATCCGTGCTGTGTGTATTGTCTGTGCTGTCTGTGTTGTCCGTGTTGTGTGTATTGTCTGTGGTTTCTGTGTTGTCTGTATTGTCCGTGTTGTGTGTATTGTCTGTGCTGTCTGTGTTGTGCGTATTGTCTGTGCTGTCTGTATTGTCTGTGCTGTGTGTATTGTCTGTACTGTCTGTATTGTCCATGTTGTGTGTATTGTCTGTGCTTTTTGTGTTGTCTGTATTGTCCGTGTTGTGTGTATTGTCTGTGCTGTCTGTGTTGTCTGTATTGTCTGTGTTGAGTGTATTGTCTGTGTTGTGTGTATTGTCTGTGCTTTCTGTATTGTTTGTGCTGTGTGTATTGTCTGTGCTTTCTGTATTGTCTGTGCTGTGTGTATTGTCTGTGCTGTGTGTATTGTCTGTGCTGTGTGTATTGTCTGTGTTGTTTGTATTGTCTGCGTTGTGTGTATTGTCTGTGTTGTGTGTATTGTCTATGTTGTCTGTATTGTCTTTGTTGTGTGTATTGTCTGTGCTGTCTGTATTGTTTGTGTTGTGTGTATTGTCTGTGCTGTCTGTATTGTCTGCGTTGTGTGTATTGTCTGTGTTGTGTGTATTGTCTGTGCTGTGTGTATTGTCTGTGTTGTTTGTATTGTCTGCGTTATGTGTATTGTCTGCGTTGTGTGTATTGTCTGTGTTGTGTGTATTGTCTATGTTGTCTGTATTGTCTATGTTGTCTGTATTGTCTTTGTTGTGTGTATAGTCTGTGCTGTCTGTATTGTCTGTGTTGTGTGTATTGTCTATGTTGTCTGTATTGTCTATGTTGTCTGTATTGTCTTTGTTGTGTGTATAGTCTGTGCTGTCTGTATTGTCTGTGCTGTGTGTATTGTCTGTGCTGTGTGTATTGTTTGTGTTGTGTGTATTGTCTGTGCTGTCTGCGTTGTGTGTATTGTCTGTGCTGTGTGTATTGTTTGTGTTGTCTGTATTGTCTGTGGGATTGTTTGTTCCTCCATTGATGTGATGTTCAGTTGTTGATGATGTGCCGTATCTGGTGTTTGGGGACAGATACATAGAATATACAGCCCTGACTCAAGTTCTGGCTGAGGGTTGTGAGGAGAAGGAAAGCTGCTGCGGATCAGCTTGTCTGGAGAAAAGGGACGAACGTTGTAACAGGTTCAGGTCTGGTCCACAAGCCGGACACAAGTAAGGTGCAGTTACACTGACCCCCCCACACACGCAGCTCTGTCACTGCTCCCCCATACTGCTCTGCATGCAGCCCGCTCTGCTATTCCTGTACTGACCCCGCACACGGCTCTGTCACTCTGCTGTTGCGGCGCGGCCTGCGTGTCTTGGAGTGGTTCCTGCTCGTTTTCCGAGCTGTCGGGATAATGGATCGAGCGTTTCTCCCTAGAGACAGAGAGATGAAGGAAAGCAGGTCAGGGGCAGAGAGAGGAGACCGAGGAGATGTTAGCAGGGGGGGGGGAGACATTGCGTGTGAGAAGCTCATTCCTCACTTCTTTCCTTCCAGAGCCGCAGCTGAAAGGGATCGTCACACGTCTGCTCTGCAGGGTGGGCTTTTATCTCCAGCTCCTTCCAGATGGGACCATCCAGGGGACCAAAGAGGAGGGAAACGCACACAGTGAGTGATCTCCAAGCCACCTGCTGTACGTAGGGACCGTCATATACAGAGCCATTCCAGAACTGTCCTTATCCCAGCTCTAGAATGATTCCCGAACCGGCCTTATCCCAGCTCTAGAATGATTCCAGAACTGTCCTTATCCCAGCTCTAGAATAATTCCCGGAACCGGCCTTATCCCAGCTCTAGAATGATTCCAGAACCTTCCTTATCCCAGCTCTAGAATGATTCCAGAACCATCCTTAATTTAGCTCTAGAATGATTCCAGAACCTGCCTTATCTCAGCTCTAGAATGATTCCAGAATCGTCATTATCCCAGCTCTAGAATAATTCCCGGAACCGGCCTTATCCCAGCTCTAGAATGATTCCAGAACCTTCCTTATCCCAGCTCTAGAATGATTCCAGAACCATCCTTAATTTAGCTCTAGAATGATTCCAGAACCTGCCTTATCTCAGCTCTAGAATGATTCCAGAATCGTCATTATCTCAGCTCTAGAATGATTCCAGAATCGTCATTATCCCAGCTCTAGAATGATTCCCGAACCGGCCTTATCCCAGCTCTAGAATGATTCCAGAACCATCCTTATCCCAGCTCTAGAATGATTCCAGAACTGTCCTTATCCCAGCTCTAGAATAATTCCCGGAACCGGCCTTATCCCAGCTCTAGAATGATTCCAGAACCGTCCTTATCCCAGCTCTAGAATGATTCCAGAACCAGCCTTATCTCAGCTCTAGAATGATTCCAGAATCGTCATTATCCCAGCTCTAGAATGATTCCCGAACTGGCCTTATCCCAGCTCTAGAATGATTCCAGAACAATCCTTATCCCAGCTCTAGAATGATTCCAGAACTGTCCTTATCCCAGCTCTAGAATAATTCCTGGAACCGGCCTTATCCCAGCTCTAGAATGATTCCAGAACCATCCTTAATTTAGCTCTAGAATGATTCCGAACCATCCTTATCTCAGCTCTAGAATGATTCCAGAACCGGCGTTATCCCAGCTCTAGAATGATTCCAGAACCGGCCTTATCCCAGCTCTAGAATGATTCCAGAACCATCCTTATCCCAGCTCTAGAATGATTCCAGAACTGTCCTTATCCCAGCTCTAGAATAATTCCCAGAACCGGCCTTATCCCAGCTCTAGAATGAATCCAGAACCGTCCTTATCCCCAGCTCTAGAATGATTACAGAACCATCCTTAATTTAGCTCTAGAATGATTCCAGAGCCAGCCTTATCTCAGCTCTAGAATGATTCCAGAATCATCATTATCCCAGCTCTAGAATGATTCCCGAACCGGCCTTATCCCAGCTCTAGAATGATCCCAGAACCGGCCTTATCCCAGCTCTAGAATGATTCCAGAGCCGTCCTTATCCCAGCTCTAGAGTGATTCCCGAACCGGCCTTATCCAGCTCTAGAATGATTCCATAACCGGCCTTATCCCAGCTCTAGAATGATTCCAGAACCGGCCTTATCCCAGCTCTAGAATGATTCCAGGACTGGCCTTATCCCAGCTCTAGAATGATTCCAGAACCGGCCTTATCCCAGCTCTAGAATAATTCCAGAACCGTCCTGATCCCAGCTCTAGAATGATTCCCAAACCGACCTTATCCCAGCTCTAGAATGATTCCAGAACCGTCCTTATTCCAGCTCTAGAATGATTCCAGAACCGTCCTTAATTTAGCTCTAGAATGATTCCAGAACCAGCCTTATCTCAGCTCTAGAATGATTCCAGAATCATCATTATCCCAGCTCTAGAATGATTCCCGAACCGGCCTTATCCCAGCTCTAGAATGATTCCAGAACCGGCCTTATCCCAGCTCTAGAATGATTCCAGAATCGGCCTTATCCCAGCTCTAGAGTGATTCCCGACCTGGCCTTATCCCAGGTCTAGAATGATTCCAGAACTGACCTTATCCCAGCTCTGGAATAATTCCAGAACCGGCCTTATCCCAGCTCTAGAATGATTCCAGAATCGGCCTTATCCCAGCTCTAGAGTGATTCCAGAGCCGGCCTTATCCCAGCTCTAGAGTGATTCCCGAACCGGCCTTATCCAGCTCTAGAATGATTCCAGAACCGGCCTTATCCCAGCTCTAGAATGATTCCAGAACCGGCCTTATCCCAGCTCTAGAATGATTCCAGAACTGGCCTTATCCCAGCTCTAGAATGATTCCAGAACCGGCCTTATCCCAGCTCTAGAATAATTCCAGAACCGTCCTGATCCCAGCTCTAGAATGATTCCAGAACCGATCTTATCCCAGCTCTAGAATGATTCCAGAACCGGCTTTATCCCAGCTCAATAGTGATTCCAGAACCGGCCTTATCCCAGCTCTAGAATGATTCCAGAACCAGCCTTATCCCAGTCTAGATTGATTTCAGTACCGGCCTTAACCCAGCAAAATAGTGATTCCAGAACTGATCTTATCCCAGCTCAATAGTGATTCCAGAACCGGCCTTATCCCAGCTCTAGAATGATTCCAGTATCGGCCTTATCCCAGCTCAATAGTGATTCCAGAACCAGTCTTATCCCAGCTCAATAATGATTCCAGAACCGATCTTATCCCAGCTCTAGAATGATTCCAGAACCGGCTTTATCCCAGCTCAATAGTGATTCCAGAACCGGCCTTATCCCAGTCTAGACTGATTCCAGTACCGGCCTTATCCCAGCTCAATAGTGATTCCAGAACCAGCCTTATATCAGCTCAATAGTGATTCCAGAACCGATCTTATCCCAGCTCATTAGTGATTACAGAACCGGCTTTATCCAAGCTCAATAGGGATTCCAGAACCATTCTTAGATTCCAGAACCGGCCTCATGCCAGTTCTAGATTGATTCCAGAACCGGCCTTATCCCCGCTCAATAGTGATTCCAGAACCGGCCTTATCCCAGTTCTAGATTGATTCAAGAACCGGCCTTTTCCCAGCTCAAGACTGATTCCAGAACCAGTCTTATCCCAGCTCTAGATTGATTCCAGAACCGGACTGTGACGAAACAGCCGCCCCAATGTTAATTTGCAAGTATTTTGCTTTACAGTTTATTCTCTCTGTATAGTGTACATCTCTGTATTAGCTGTCCTCTGTCTTTATATTGTACTCCTCTGTGGCTACTCCCCCTCTCTGTATAATGTGTACTCCCTGCTGTAAGAAGACTCTGGTTTCCCTCTAGTCCTAAACAGACTGTTTAGATAAGACGCATGTGTAAACACTCCATTGTGTTGGATGGCTCTTTCTATTGTTCTGACTGGAGACTCTTGATCTTATATGTAATGTATTAAGTAAGGGAGCAGTGTGGTTTTTACCTTTGAATCTGTCTGTACCTGAAAACCCTCATTAAAGCATTCTCCATTTTGGGTTGAAACAACAAGGATCTCCTGTGTGATATTTCCTGCGTCTGGGTTAGAAGCGGTATTTCTGCAGAATACTGACTTCAAGGGGAGCAGTCTGCACGTGGACAAAAAACCCCACGTTATATGGACTTATCCCAGCTCTAGATTGATTCCAGAACCGGACTTATCCCAGTTCTAGATTGATTCAAGAACCGGCTTTAAAGCAGGTCTACAGAGAATCTAGAACCGGCCTCAGTTTGGGTATGGTGTAAGCCTGGTTTAGGAGTCGGTCCAGGCCGGGTATGAGGTTGTGGAGTGGCTCCGGAACAGTGAGTTTCCCACTTTCCATACCCTGATCAGCAGCAGAGAATCCGCGCCGTCCGGGGGGGGGGGGGTGGTCACTGTGTATTAATTGCGTCATTGGTCGGGTTTATCCTGGGTTCAGGTCTCCCAGGTGAAGGGGTACCTGTTGCTGGTGGGGGGCGACCTGGTGTTTCAGCGGCCGCCCCGGTACGATACACTAGGTAATCTATATACACAGGACCCCAGGAAGCCAAAGCCACCATGACACAGGGGATCACGGCCACCACTGAGAGGGACATCCCATAGCCTCCCCTCCTGTCTCCTGTACATCGTCCAGCAAGGTGCAAACCCGGCCACATCAGACGCACATTTCAGTAAGAACACATGTACACAGGAACATGCAACGGGCGGACGGGAAGATGGACAATTCACAGCCTTGGGTTCACATGACTTACAAACATATTTCAGCACCATGAACAGGGGGATTAGGTATTGTTTTTTTTAACCCTAGTCTAAGTAATTAATTAATCCATTTCACCATTTCGAAATAACGAATCAAAACGAAATAAAGAATTAAAATGAAATAACGAATCAAAGCAAAATAAAGAATTAAAATGAAATAACGAATCGATATGATTTACTAATCTCCCGAAATAGCGAATCGATACAAAATATGAATCAGGGTAACATAACGAACGCAACCGAAATGAACTAAAAGACATGGCAAATGAATCTGAAACTAAACTAATTGTGCACATGTTCAGACCATGGTGTCAGACGTTCAGACAGGAGCCAGAAGGAAGGTGTGACAGAATGGCCTGGAATGAGAACTAGGACAGACAGGATCCAGAAATGCACGATGAGGCCGATCGGGTCACTGGCCTCCTAACATGACGCGTATCTCCACCTCCATGATTCCAGCTTTATGTGGGATCCAGATCTGCACGATGAAGCCGATCAGGCCACTGGCCTCCTAACGTGACGCGTATCTTCACCTCCATGATTCCTGCTTTATGTGGGATCCAGATCTGTACAATGAAGCCGATCAGGCCACTGGCCTCCTAACGTGACGCGTATCTTCACCTCCATGATTCCAGCTTTATGTGGGATCCAGATCTGCACGATGAAGCCGATCAGGCCACTGGCCTCCTAACGTGACGCGTATCTTCACCTCCATGATCCCAGCTTTATGTGGGATCCAGAATCCAGATCTGGCACCGATGGATGTTACATTGTTACTAGTTGTGGATTTCTCACACTCTGTGCTTCCCACCAGACCGAGACATGTCTCTAATCTACCTCATTGTGTTGACATGTTGGCGTCTTTCGTGGTAGAGTCTGTCTGTTCGATCCTCTGGTTTCTTCTCAGCAGACATTAACCCTTTAAACCCTCAGTGATTTATACTCAAAGCCCTTGTCATGGCGTTGGTGCCGAGGCGGTGCCCGTTGTGATGTCCGATATGTAAGAATTAAACCCAGGAATAAGCAGTAAACAGGCTTCAGATATTCCATGTAAAAAAATCAGGTGACACGAGAAGAAGACAACGCATTCCATGTGGTTTCTCAGGTCGGGTTGGAGCTTTCGTCCTAATTGTCAGTGTTCATGCTGTCCGCGTTCTCCTGTTGTCACATGTGGCCCCCACTCACTCGTGCAGCTTGTCCTACATCTCATTGTCATTCATCATTGTCCTTGGAGGAAGCGTCTTTGGAGTCCAGGTCCTCCATCGAGGTCGCGTTCGCTTTTCCTGGCGTCAGACTATCATTTGACGAGGTTGTATTTATATTGATCGGTCACCTTGCCCTTATCATGTAACTCCTGCACCAGGGATATAACTAGCAGGGTCACAGAGCACATTTGGCGACTCGGCTATGCTGTCCCCCCAATGTATTGTTCTGGGGGTCCCCAAGAATGGATTACCAGCCATTACGGCCCAAGGTGACCTGATGTCTGGGTTCACCTCTCTGGCTAATCCATTCACACGTCATTTTATCCCCCACCATCTCCTGTGTCCAAGTCACCCTGTGCTTATTAGGGTACAGGGTGTTTGTGTTATGTGTGAATATTGTTCATATCATTATTGTCTGTGGTTTATGTTACTGTTAGTGTTTCTGATGTCATCACTGTGTGTATGTCACTGCAGCCCTTTCCGTATAGACCATGTTTTACAGCAGATGGGTTTGAGTGCTCACTGTTTGCCAGACATTACGGCTTTATCAGACTGCTGTGTGTTTGTGCTGTCATCCAATATCTAACGTATTCAGACAGTCTGATGCTCAGGCTGTGATTACACAGCACACGATTGCTTTATGTGTGGGCATGTCTGGTTCATTTGAGGAGGAGGGGGCACCAGTGTGTCATGTTCCATTGTTCTCCAGGTCCCTCCTTGCACTGTATATATTTGCTTCACATGTTTCGTTAGAGTCTGTTTGTTTCCCCAGCGTTGAGTGCAGCCTCCTTTCTGGGGGTGCTGTCAGCGCTTGTAACAGATCTCCTCCTTACCCCAAATGGGTCAAATCTGTTAATGCCGCTCCCTTGCCGGACCCCCGTTCTCCCACCAGCAGTGCTCCATGCCCTTGGCCGGAGCTTAAGAACAGGTACACTGAAAGTGCGGTGACAGGATTCCCCAGAATTTTAGTAGCAAGCAGGTCTTGGGGTGGCATAGCCAGGAATAGGGTTGAGCTGTTCGGGTTCGGACAGTTCGGAGTTCGACCCGAACTTTGGCAGTTTGAAAGTTCGTGAATTTCGAACTTTTTGGGCGGGCTCGGTTTGGGTTCGAAAAAAAAAAAGGTAATTTTGAAAAAAGTATAGAAAATGCTTTAAAAAATACTAAAAAATCTAGAAATAAAGAGACTCTTTACTGCAGAATATTATAAGCAACGGTTTATTAGATATTGAATTAAAAACTAATGTGTACGTGGAAAGATTATCAACTCTAAATGACCTCTGTTCGCAAACGGGCATAACACCAGGTGTTTTTAGTCTGGTAATGAATTTGATACATTGTACAATATACTGAGGGTGGGGTGGTGTCTGGTGTCTGCTTCTGATTGAGATTTGAGAATTAATTTCCCTAAAACATCCTAATATGCTGCATTTAACTGGTGTTTGAAAAAAATCTAAAGCAATGTTATTTTTCACCTCGGGATTAAACATTCACAGGGTTATTCAGAGAGCGGTGAAAAGCAGGAGAATAACTGGAGAAGTGAAAATTCTAGGTCAAAATAGCCAAACCAGAAAAATTCTCCCATTTAACTCACTTTGTTCTCTTCTCCTGCCAGTTCTCCTGGCTTTCACCTCTCTCTCAGGGTTGTTCAGAGAAAGGTGAAAACCAGGAGAATGGCAGGAAAAGAGAACAATCTGGACCAAATAGCCGATTTGGAAAGTGAGATAAGGCTAGGGTCAGACTAACGCATTTTTCGCAGCGACCGTCAAAAAGTGCGTCCGAACGCATTGCCGTATTTTTTCACGGATTGCGCAAAAACGGTCATACGATGCGCATTTTTGTATGTGATTTTTTATGGATCCAAACCAGGAAACTTTGGGTGTCTGGGCGTTATGTTGGCCGGACATGAGCAGGGTCTGACGTCTCCAAATCACGCACACACGCCGTTAGTGGACGCAGCGCACTCTGTACGTCCGTACTAGCGGTTCTGCGTTCTCGAAAAAATGCATTCATTTTCCACTTGCGTTGCGCAGCCGGACTTTCGTGCGACCGTACTTCGTATATTGGCCGTCATTGTCCATCATTTGCTGCTAGTGCGGCCGTGATTAAGGGCGCCTAAACGCACGTTAAAAATTCGCTAGTCTGACCCTAGCCTAAATGGGAGAATTTTTCTGGTTTGACTATTTTGACCTAGAATTTTCCATTCTCCAGTCATTCTCCTGCTCTTCACCGCTCTCTGAATAACCCTGACAGGGTTATTCAGAGAAAGGTGAAACTCAGGAGAATGACTGGAGAATGGAAAATTCTAGGTCAAAATAGCCGAACCAGAAAAATTCTCCCATTTATCTCACTTTCCAAATCGACTTTTTGGTCTAGAAGTTTCCATTCTCCAGTCATTCTCCTGCTTTTCACCGCCAAAAAATCAGTAAACTTTTTCTGCGTGTCCGAAAATGTCTCCTCTTTTCATACAGACTGCCGCCCCAAGCAGTTGTTTATGGATAGATTAAAGGAAAAGCATTTACCGTCATTTGAAATGTCATTTTTTGGTTTTTACATATTTCTATACATCCTAGAAATCCGCCACTTCACGGGCAGGTTATGGGGACCTCCTAGCCACGATATTTGAAGGAATTTTTCATTTTTATATTTAACCCTTATTTCATGGAAAACTCACTGTCCCTTTAAAAACTTTTTTTTAAAACTTTTTGTCCTTGTTTCCTGTCCCCCAGGGCACTACCCGGACCCCCATACACCTTTTATGGCAAATATGTAGCATATATGCCCTCTTGGAGGGCACTCCAAAAAACCGAATTTTCAGCCCCATTGACTTGCACGGGGGTTCGGGTTCGGTCCCGAACAAATGGGAAGTTCGGGTTCGGGCTCGAACCGAACTCGTGGAGTGTTCGGCTCATCCCTAGCCAGGAACAGAGCCTTTAACTCTAGATCGGGGAGTTGGAAAAGGCTACAGTGACCCACAGATATACCCAGCATTATTTGCATGATCAATTAGTTGGCCGATTAATCTATTCATCAGATAAGAAATTATTTTATTTTACTTAAAAGGAATATTTTGTGTAAAAAATAAAAAAAATCCCTACCCCCTCATTTTTTCATAAGCAGTTTGTGTAGGGTATTTTACTTTTGTACGTGCATGCGCATTTCCACACAAGGTTCACACACAAGCACCTGGTCACAGTGATGGATCGATGCTGCGTAAGGAGCTTAAGCCAACGTCTGCTTTATCTGCAAACGAATGCTGCTACGCGCGCTCAGACCGACATGACGTCAGCATGAAGTCAGAGTGAGAAGGGGAGCACTGCATGTATCCTGACCATTTAATAAGCTGAAGTGATCAGGGTGCGTAGAGAGTCCCTTTACACTAATCGCATGACCAAACTGAGTGGGGGAATGTCTGGAGGTGGAAGGGAGTGAGTTTGGGCGAAAGAACGGACCTGAGTGTGAGAGGGAGTTTGTGGGAAGGGAGAGAATACCAGCTCCAGACCAAATAGTGGGCGACAGGCAGGTTGGGGTGGTGGCACAGGACTCAAGCATAAAATACCAGTGTTACAGCGCCCATACGCAGCGGCAGCTTCTCAGGGTGTGCTTTTATTCAGCAGTGCTAGAACACAAACTCGTTATGACTGACATAACCCAAGAAATAAATCATATAGCATTAACAGATGTGACCCAGTTGGGGTTTTATGATCTGATACAGGTGCCGAACAGGCCACTGACCTCCTGACATGCAGCGTCTTCCCTGCACAAATCCCGCTCACCGTTTATCACGAAACGCACAAACCGTCGTGACCCGGGGACGGAGACATTGAGCGACATCGGCTGCACCAGAACCAGCAGGGGTCCCGGTGAACTCCGCTGATTTAACATGAATCTCTCCCTCCTCCAGCTCTGTTCAATGTGATCCCCGTGGGTCTGCGCATCGTGGCCATCCAGAGCTCAGCCTGTGGCCAGTACGTGGCCATGAACTCCGAAGGACGACTCTACAACTCTGTGAGTAACTGCTCGTTCCCTCCTTCATCCACTCACACAGACCCCCCCTACTTCATCCACTCACACAGACCCCACCCTTCATCCAAACACAGACCCCTCTCTTTCCATCCACTCGCACAGACCCCCCTCCTCCATAGCCCCCCCATTTACGCTGATCTATTAATAATCAGGTAAATCTGCCAACGCATTTCTCCTGCTTATAACAGCAGACCCGCTCTATTGTGAGATGGACTGCTGTGCGTGTGTTGGGTTGGAAGGAGTGCTGCGTGTGTCGGGTTGGAAGGAGTGCTGTGCGTGTGTCGGGTTGGAAGGAGTGCTGCGTGTGTTGGGTTGGAAGGTGTGCTGCGTGTGTTGGGTTGGAAGGAGTGCTGCGTGTGTCGGGTTGGAAGGAGTGCTGTGCATGTGTCGGGTTGGAAGGAGTGCTGCGTGTGTTGGGTTGGAAGGAGTGCTGCGTGTGTCGGGTTGGAAGGAGTGCTGTGCATGTGTCGGGTGGTTGGAAGGAGTGCTGTGCGTGTGTCGGGTTGGAAGGAGTGCTGCGTGTGTTGGGTTGGAAGGAGTGCTGCGTGTGTCGGGTTGGAAGGAGTGCTGTGCATGTGTCGGGTGGTTGGAAGGAGTGCTGTGCATGTGTCGGGTTGGAAGGTGTGCTGCGTGTGTTGGGTTGGCAGGAGTGCTGCGTGTGTCGGGTTGGAAGGAGTGCTGTGCATGTGTCGGGTGGTTGGAAGGAGTGCTGTGCATGTGTCGGGTTGGAAGGAGTGCTGCGTGTGTTGGGTTGGAAGGAGTGCTGTGCATGTGTCGGGTGTTGGAAGGAGTGCTGTGCATGTGTCGGGTTGGAAGGTGTGCTGCGTGTGTTGGGTTGGCAGGAGTGCTGCGTGTGTCGGGTTGGAAGGAGTGCTGTGCATGTGTCGGGTGGTTGGAAGGAGTGCTGTGCATGTGTCGGGTGGTTGGAAGGAGTGCTGTACAGGTGTCGGGTTGGAAGGAGTGCTGTGCATGTGTCGGGTGGTTGGAAGGAGTGCTGCGTGTATTGGGTTGGAAGGAGTGTTGCGTGTGTCGGGTTGGAAGAGGTACTGTGTATACGTATAATGGTCTGTGCGCGGATACAGATTTTCACAGATTTGCCAATTCTGACCTCACCAGTTTTGCAGACATTTCTCTGCAAAGTCTCCGGGTGAGATGGAGCCGTCACCCAAATATATGTTCTGGGACGATTCCCAGAGTACAAATGAAATGAAACGACCTACAGCTTCCTGGCAGGAGATCCTCACTCTCCGCAGAGACGCCGTCTGAGGAAGATACATAGTGTTTAATAATCTCCTGTCCGTCTCATTGATACATTTCTTTACGGCAAAGCTTGTAAGTGACGCCTCCTGGCGCAGTGAGGCATCGAGCTGCACCCTGCGTTACGTGCCCGGCCTTCTCTGCGAATTCTGTCAGTAGAACAAATTCTAACTCGCTCAACACCGACCCGTCCATAACCAACGTTCTGCCGCCACTCCTCCAGACAATGCACCGACATCTCATTGACCACCAGAGAAAATCCAAAACCCTGACCTCGCACCATCTAAGCTGAGCTGCACTCCTGTGAAGGTCATTTAGGGCCTCAATGTAATTCGGTCAAAATCAGCAAGTTTTTTATTACGGATTTTTGGCCATTTCTTGGTTTGAGAGATTCGGGTTTTACCTGCATTTTGATTCCTGATAAAGATCCTGCTTAGACCCGGCTCTCAATGAGATACTTAATAATGGAAACACTGGCTTTAGCGATTCAATTCCAGTTCATCAGAAATCCGCCAATATACCAAATCTATATAAGCGGATAAGCGCCATTTAATGCATTGGCCCAGCACTTACTTCTCATGGAGCTGACGTGGCGCTCCACGCTTCAAACCCCAAGAGACTTTATGTTCATTTATATCGTGTGTTTTTAAATATATTTTACATCGTTTGGTTTTAGTTTAAATTAATTTAGTGTAAAATGGTGTAACTTTAGTTTTAAAAATACTTATATTCCTGTAGGTAAATGTGTTTTTGTGTAGCCAGTAAACAAGCTTTACTGCTGTGTAATTTATGCAACAGGGCTTTTCCCCTTATCTGGCTGCATGTTTGATTCAAGAAGTCTGTGATAGTGTTTGTCTTTAATCTGATGTGTTAGAACAATAGGTTATGCAAATGTTGTGTGAGCTAAAGGCTAAAGAATGTAAAGAGGAATGTTTATTGTAAATATCTAAATATCTAGCGGCCTTCTGGAAATTCCTAACGGCTCCAGGGCAGAGGAACAGAAGCAGGCGGGTCAAGCTGCTCGAGGTGCTGAGGACAGCGCTCCCAGTAGCTGGGCTGACTGCAACGAAGGGGTGTCTGGAGAGTCAGGACAGACGGAAGAGAACGGTTCCGTCACATTGGTGGCAAGCGGTGGAATAGAGGGTCTCTAACACCAATACACCCCGAGATGGCCAACTATACAGCCTGCAAGCAGGACACCCTGAAGGACCCGCTGGAAAGCCATGGAAGGAACTAATATTGAAGAAAGGGTCAAAGGCACAAGTGTGGTGTAACCAGGAGCGAGATGGAAACGCTATAGGAGGTAAAAAGACGCCTCAAGCAATATGGTCCAAACCCTAGCATGGACCTGTTCCAGAGCATTTGGAATGAGGTCTGTTTATTGCAGAAAGGGGAAGCTGTGCAGGACCAGGAAGATTTTAACCCTCTGCAGGGGGAATACAATAGGTACAAGGTCCCAGGCTGGATTGAGCCTGGGGACATTCGTGGCCAGGAGAAGAACTGGCTGGCAACTACACCACACACCCAGAGGGTGCCTACAGACTTGGCTTGGCAGAGACCAGGGATTTTGGAAGCATCAGCTTCTGCCAACGCCAGGACCCAAACAAAATATGCCTTCGCACCAACCGTGACCCACCCTCAAGTAAGGCTAAAAAGAAGCGATGGGGTGGACGGGTGAAAGAAATGGAGGTGGTGCTGGAGAGCGAATGCAAATGTTGTGACCCGCTTCGAAGGGAGGTAGAGACCTTGAAAGGGCAACTAGACTTTGCAACCCAGAGTGAGAAAGAGACTGGCCTGCAATTGCACCGGCTACAGGATGAGCTGCGAGCTGTCACGGTGGAGAGAAATGGTCGCTGCATGGAAGTACGAGAACAGTCAGTCACTATACAAAAATTGTCATCCCAGCTGCAGGCCTGTGAGGACTGTAACCTCGACCTACACACGGAGCTCAGTGGTGCTCAGGTGCAGATAGCGGAGCTGGAACGCGGCTCCCGTGTAATGATCGAGCAGCTGGAGGCTGAAAGGCGAACTCAACACATAGAAATTAGGGATGAGCCGAACACTCCCTGAGTTCGGTTCAGAGCCAAGCCCGAACTTCCCAAATGTTCGTATCCGAACCTGAACCCGAACTCGAACTCAATACAAGTCAATGGGGCTGAAAATTCGGTTTTTAGAGTGTCCTCCAAGAGGGCATATATGCTAGATATTTGCCATAAAAGGTGTATGGGGGTCCGGGAAGTGCCCTGGGGGACAGGAAACAAGGAAAAAAAGGAAAAAAAAACGTTATTAAAGGGACAGTGTGTTTTCCATGAAATAAGGGTTAAAAATAAAAACGAAAAATTCCCTCTCACACTCAGGTCCGTTCTTTCGCCCAAACTCACTCCCTTCCACCTCCAGACATTCCCCCACTCAGTTTGGTCATGCGATTAGTGTAAAGGGACTCTCTACGCACCCTGATCACTTCAGCTTATTAAATGGTCAGGATACATGCAGTGCTCCCCTTCTCACTCTGACTTCATGCTGACGTCATGTCGGTCTGAGCGCGCGTAGCAGCATTCGTTTGCAGATAAAGCAGACGTTGGCTTAAGCTCCTTACGCAGCATCGATCCATCACTGTGACCAGGTGCTTGTGTGTGAACCTTGTGTGGAAATGCGCATGCACGTACAAAAGTAAAATACCCTACTCAAACTGCTTATGAAAAAATGAGGGGGGCAGGGATTTTTTTTTATTTTTTACACAAAATATTCCTTTTAAGTAAAATAAAATAATTTCTTATCTGATGAATAGATTAATCGGCCAACTAATTGATCATGCAAATAATGCTGGGTATATCTGTGGGTCACTGTAGCCTTTTCCAACTCCCCGATCTAGAGTTAAAGGCTCTGTTCCTGGCTAGGGATGAGCCGAACACTCCACGAGTTCGGTTCGAGCCCGAACCCGAACTTCCCATTTGTTCGGGACCGAACCCGAACCCGAACCCCCGTGCAAGTCAATGGGGCTGAAAGTTCGGTTTTTAGTGTGTCCTCCAAGAGGGCATATATGCTACATATTTGCCATAAAAGGTGTATGGGGGTCCGGGTAGTGCCCTGGGGGACAGGAAACAAGGACAAAAAGTTTTAAAAAAAAGTTTTTAAAGGGACAGTGAGTTTTCCATGAAATAAGGGTTAAAAATAAAAATGAAAAATTCCTTCAAATATCGTGCCTAGGAGGTCCCCATAACCTGTCCTTGAAGTGGCGGATTTCTAGGATGTATAGAAATATGTAAAAACCAAAAAATGACATTGCAAATGACGGTAAATGCTTTTCCTTTAATCTATCCATAAACAACTGCTTGGGGCGGCACTCTGTATGAAAAGAGGAGACATTTTTGGACACACAGAAAAAGTTTACTGATTTTTTGGTGGTGAAAAGCAGGAGAATGACTGGAGAATGGAAAATTCTAGACCAAATAGCCGATTTGGAAAGTGAGATAAATGGGAGAATTTTTCTGGTTTGGCTATTTTGACCTAGAATTTTCTCTTCAGTCATTCTCCAGAGTTTCACCTTTCTCTGAATAACCCTGTCAGGAGAATGCAAAATTCTAGGTCAAAATAGCCAAACCAGAAAAATTCTCCCATTTAGGCTGGGGTCAGACTAGCGAATTTTTAACATGCGTTTAGGCGCACTTAATCACGGCCGCACTAGCAGCAAATGATGGACAATGACGGCCAATATACGAAGCACGGTCGCACGAAAGTCCAGCTGCGCAACGCAAGTGGAAAATGAACGCATTTTTTCGAGAATGCAGAACCGCTAGTACGGACGTACAGAGTGCGCTGCGTCCACTAGCGGCGTGTGTGCGTGATTTGGAGACGTCAGACCCTGCTCATGTCCGGCCAAACATAACGTCCAGACACCCAAAGTTTCCTGGTTTGGATCCGTAAAAAATCACATACAAAAATGCGTATCGTATGACCGTTTTTGTGCATTCCGTGAAAAAATACGGCAATGCGCTCGGACGCACTTTTTGACGGTCGCTGCGAAAAATGCGTTAGTCTGACCCTAGCCTTATCTCACTTTCCAAATCGGCTATTTGGTCCAGATTGTTCTCTTTTCCTGCCATTCTCCTGGTTTTCACCTTTCTCTGAACAACCCTGAGAGAGAGGTGAAAGCCAGGAGAACTGGCAGGAGAAGAGAACAATCTAGACCAAATAGCCAATTTGGAAAGTGAGATAAATGGGAGAATTTTTCTGGTTTGGCTATTTTGACCTAGAATTTTCACTTCTCCAGTTATTCTCCTGCTTTTCACCGCTCTCTGAATAACCCTGTGAATGTTTAATCCCGAGGTGAAAAATACTGTATATACCGAAATCCTGTAAAAGCGAGTGTTACTGTATATACCGAAATCCTGTAAAAGCGAGTGTTACTGTATATACCGAAATCCTGTAAAAGCAAGTATGACTATACATACAGAAATCCTGTAAAAGTGTGTGTTACTGTATATACCGAAATCCTGCAAAAGCGAGTGTCTCTGTATATACCGAAATCCTGTAAAAGCGAGTGTTACTGTATATACCGAAATCCTGTAAAAGCGAGTGTTACTGTATATACTAAAATCCTGTAAATGCAAGTGTTACTGTTACTGTATATACCGAAATCCTGTAAATGCGAGTGTTACTGCATATACCGAAATCCTGTACAAGCGAGTATGACTATACATACCGAAATCTTGTAAAAGCGAGTGTTACTCTACATACCGAAATCCTGTAAGAGCGAGTATTACTGTTGTGACGGAACCGTTCTCTTCCGCCTGTCCTGACTCTCCAGACACCCCTTCGTTGCGGTCAGCCCGGCTACTGGGAGCGCTGTCCTCAGCGCCTCGAGCAGCTTGACCTGCCTGCTTCTGTTCCTCTGCCCTAGAGCCGTTAGGAATTTCCAGAAGGCCGCTCGGTGCCTTCTGATGTTGAGTATATAGTGTAGCGTAGTTTGTAATAAAGACACCAGGCGCAGCTGTATGCTTTAAAACAGTATTCTCTCTCTCTGAGCTCTGAGAGTTCTCTGAGTTTTAATGAACAAAACGCCACCATTTATGCTGAAGTCCAACAGTCATAATTTGCATAAATGATGCACCTCGTCCTACCAATATACTAATTACATTATGTCAGTTATTTACAATAAACATTCTTTACATTCTTTAGTCTTCAGCTCACACAACATTTGTATAACTTATTGTTCTAACACATAAGATTAAAGACAAACACAATCACAGACTTCTTGAATCAAATATGCAGCCAGATAAGGGGAAAAGCCCTGTTGCATAAATTACACAGCAGTAAAGCTTGTTTACTGGCTATACAGAAACACATTTACCTACAGGAATATAAGTATATTTAAAACTAAAGCTACGCCATTTTACACTAAACTAAATTAAACTAAAACCAAACGATGTAATATATATCTAAAATCACACGATATAAATTAACATAAAGTCTCTTGGGGTTTGAAGCATGGAGCGTTACATCAGCTCCATTACATATTTCCCCCCTTCCAGAACGGCAGGGCAAGCTTAGATCCCAAACGGATCGCTTGCCACTGACGAGACCTCTCACCTTGCCCCTCTTCTGTGCCATCTTCAAAGTTCCCTGGTTGCGGGCACATAAGCAAAGTCAGGGGGGTCTGACGGTCGCTGGAAGGCTGTGGGTCCATAGTCCCTTGGTAAGAGGCAAGCCAACCCTCTTGTCCAGTGCTCCCAAGGACTCACCGCAGTAGTGTCTGCCAGGCAACAGGCCACCACAGTCCACAGACACAAAACGTTTGCTAGCGGGCACACTTGAATTCCCCCCAACATCTTTCTGTCTCCAGGGCACCTCTGCAGACCCAGGACCAAGACACAGTCAGCAGTCCCAGTCCCCAGTCTCTCCTTCGGGTGATGTCCCCCTCCCAAACATTCAAAAGGGGCCCACCCCACAATCCCAAATGGATGCAATTCGCCCTGGGACCAGGAATTTGGTAGCCTCTCAGGATGGTCACTCACCGGTTATCCTGGTCTCTTGTGCAGGTGAGAAGAGGTCCCCTCTCTGGCGCCACCTTGGTCCATAGGGGTCTCCAGGTTCGTCGGGGACAAGGCACACTCCGATGCCAGCACAGAGTCCAGCCTTAGAATTTCTCCCAAATCCACTGGGAGTGCCGCAGGTTCCTCACCGTACAAAAATAGGTCCACAGGCTCCATAATTGTTGTCCCTTCTAGTCGGCGATTCGGGCTACCTGAAATACATCTCCCTTGCGCAGTGGGAAGGACCGCAGCCTCTTCGCTGACAGCCTGCTGTTTAATCTTGGCGTTCAGCTGTACTTCTAGCTGTAAAGTCTTTGCTTTCAGTTCAATAACTGAAGCTTGCAGCTCGGCCTGTACCTGCTGGTGTAGTACTATCTGGGGCCTCTCATTTTCCAGCTGTTGCTGTACAGTGTACAGCCTGCTTTCAGAGTGTCTCAACTTTAATCCCAAGGTGAAAAATAACATTGCTTTAGATGTTATTTTGAATTTTTTTCAAACACCAGTTAAATGCAGCATATTAGGAAGTTTTAGGAGGGAAATTAATTCTCAAATCTCAATCAAAAGCAGACACCACCCCACCCCCTCAGTACCTCAGTATAGTGTGCAATGTATCAAATTGATTACCAGACTAAAAACACCTGGTGTTATGCCCATTTGTGAACAGAGGTCATTTAGAGTTGAGATTCTTTCCACGTATACATTAGTTTTTAATTCAATATCTAATAAACCGTTGCTTATAATATTCTGCAGTAAAGAGTCTCTTCATTTCTAGATTTTTTAGTATTTTTTTAAGCATTTTCTATACTTTTTTCAAAATTTCTTTTTTTTTTCGAACTCGAACCGAACATACCCAAAAAGTTCGAAGTTCGCGAACTTTCGAACTGCCAAAGTTCGGGCCGAACTCTGAACCATCCGAACCCGAACAGCTCATCCCTAATAGAAATAACAGCTTTTAAAATTCACCTGGAGAACTGCGAGCAGGAATTAGAGCGGACACAGCTCTCCCGGGATACTATTCAGGCATGGGCCTGGGAGCAGGAGGAGGAAATACAGCTGATGCAGAACCATTTCCAGCTGTGCCAACACCAGCTACTAGAAGCAGACGCAGCTCGGAAGGAGAGCCTCGCTCAAACTAAGGCAAGCGAGATGGAGGTGAGCCGTCTGACACACCAACTAGGTGTATTGGAACAGGAGCACCAGGGCACTGTTAGCCACCTGCAGGCTGAGCTCGAAGAGACACGAGCACAGTGCCAACAGCTCCAAGATGAGTTGTCCCTGGCACAAGCTGCCAGCACCCATGTGCCCACCACGGAGGAGAGCAGCACAACAGGGAGTCAAGTCATTGCCCCTATTATATTTTGCATAGAGGAGCAATTGTACCCAGTGTTGCTGGAGGTGGATGCTGTGCTGGCATCAGAGTGTGCCTTGTCCCCAACGAAGATGGAGACCCCCAGCACTCCACCCCTGTGACCCAAGGTGCTACCAGAGAGGGGACCACTTCTTACCTGCCTAGAAGACCAGCAGAATCGGTGAGTGACTACCCTGAGAGACTACCAAGTTCCTGGTCCCAGGAAGAATTGCGCCCTTTTGGGATTGTGGGGATTGCCGTGGGCTGGGCCCCTGCTAAATGTTCAGGAGGGGGGCATCACCCGAAGGAGAGACTGGGGACTGGGACTGCTGACTGTGTCTTGGTCCTGGGTCTGCAGAGGTGCCCTGGAGACAGAAAGATGTTGGGGGGAATTCCAGTGTGCCTGCTAGCAAACGTTTTATGCCTGTGGACTGTGGTGGCCTGTTTCCTGGCACACTGGACAAGAGGGTTGGCTTGCCTCTTGCCCCGGGACTATGGACCCACAACCCTCCAGTGGCCGTCAGACCCCGCTGACTTTGCTTATGTGCCCGCAACCTGGAACTTTGAAGATGGCACAGAAAAGGGACAAGGTGAGAGGTCTCGTCAGTGGCAAGCAATCCGTTTGGGATCTAAGCTTGCCCTGCCGTTCTGGAAGGGGGGACATATGTCATGGAGCTGACGTGGCGCTCCATGCTTCAAACCCCAAGAGACTTTATGTTCATTTATATTGTGTGTTTTTAAATATATATTACATCGTTTGGTTTTAGTTTAAATTAGTTTAGTGTAAAATGGCGTAACTTTAGTTTTAAAAATACTTATATTTCTGTAGGTAAATGTGTTTCTGTATAGCCAGTAAACAAGCTTTACTGCTGTGTAATTTATACAACAGGGCTTTTCCCCTTATCTGGCTGCATATTTGATTCAAGAAGTCTGTGATAGTGTTTGTCTTTAATCTGATGTGTTAGAACAATAGGTTATGCAAATGTTGTGTGGGCTAAAGAATATAAAGAGGAATGTTTATTGTAAATACCTAACTGACATAATGTAATTAGCATATTGGTAGGACGAGGTGCGTCATTTATGCAAATTATGACTGTTGGATTTCAGCATAAATGGTGGCGTTTTTGTTCATTAAAGGTCAGAACTCTCAGAGCTCAGGGAGAGAGAGAATCCTGTTTTAAAACATACAGCCGCGTCTGGTGTTTTATTTCAAACTACGCTACACTCCACACTCAACCTCAGAAGGCAGAGAGCGACCTTCTGGAAATTCCTAACGGCTCCAGGGCAGAGGAACAGAAGCAGGCGGGTCAAGCTGCTCGAGGCGCTGAGGACAGCGCTCCCAGTAGCCGGGCTGACCGCAACGAAGGGGTGTCTGGAGAGTCAGGACAGACGGAAGAGAAAGGTTCCGTCACATTACTGTATGGAGAATGTGTGTTGTGCTTTGTTAAAATGAAACCCCACACATGTGTGCTGTGATGTAAAGTCCTGCAAAGCGAGTTTTACTTTAAAACTCGAAATCCTGTAAAAGCGAGTGTTACTCTACATACCGAAATCCTGTAAAAGCGAGAGTTACTGTATATACCAAAATCCTGTAAAAGCAAGTATGACTATACATACCGAAATCCTATAAATGCGAGTGTTACTGTATATATATATACCGAAATCCTGTAAAAGCGAGTGTCACTGTATATACCGAGATCCTGTAAAAGCGAGTGTTACTGTATATACCGAAATCCTGTAAAAGCGAGTGTTTCTGTATATATATATACCGAAATCCTGTAAAAGCGAGTGTCACTGTATATACCGAGATCCTGTAAAAGCGAGTGTTACTGTATATACCGAAATCCTGTAAAAGCAAGTATGACTATACATACCGAAATCCTGTAAAAGCGAGTGTTTCTGTATATATATATACCGAAATCCTGTAAAAGCGAGTGTCACTGTATATACCGAGATCCTGTAAAAGCGAGTGTTACTGTATATACTGAAATCCTGTAAATGCGAGTGTTACTGTATATATATATATATACTAAAATCCTGTAAAAGCGAGTATGACTATACATACCGAAATCCTGTAAAAGCGAGTATGACTATACATACCGAAATCCTGTAAAAGCGAGTGTTACTGTATATACCGAAATCCTGTAAAAGCGAGTGTTACTGTATATACCGAAATCCTGTAAAAGCAAGTATGACTATGCATACCAAAATCCTGTACAAGTGAGTGTTACTTAGACATGTGCACAGCACAGAATTTCTTTTTGAACTAATGGATTAGTCCTAAAATACAATTTATTTAGTTGCTAAAGAAATTCGTTTTCAGTTCTTTAGTATGAAAACTAATTTCATTCATCCGAAAACCAGTGGATACAATTACTATTGTAGTGGCTCCTCAGAGGGCGGAGATCGCTGCTTGTTACAGTATCTCTCACTCTCAGCACAATGTGTCAGGCAAAGCTGTTACAGTAACTGACTGCTGCTCATCACAGCGCTCAGAGTTTCAGTAAAACTAGTAAATAATATTTTTATATATAAGAGGTTAGAACAATATTATTTCCTTGTTTTACTGAAACTCTGAGCGCTGTTACAGTCAGTTACTGTAACAGCTGAGCCTGATACATTGTACTGAGAGATAATGTAACAAGCAGCCGATCTCAGCGCTCACAGCCACTGGATTTAAAGGGCTAAAAAAAAAAAGGCTCCTCTCTGTATAATGTATACAACATCCACCTGCATTAATTAATACCCCTCTCTGTATAGAACATCCTACTGCATTGGCATGTGGAGGGTGCAGAACTTCGGAATGCAATGCTTATCCAGCACAGGAGAGGGAGCTTTTACTTAAACTTTGTATCTCTGTGGGGGAGACACAGGAATATAAAAGCAGGGGAGAGGGAAAATATTAACGTAAATCGGTCTGAAAGCTCAGAGAAGAGATGACTGGTGCAAATTGATTTTTATAATAAAATAAAGCACTTTAAATCTAGGGAAAACATGCAAATAAATCACACTGAAGGCTAATAATGACAGAGTAACTGTGAGAGCTGGATACTAAATGTATCAGACGTAAAAAAAAAAACTTTATAACAAGCAGCACTGGGAGAGGAGAGGGACTTTATATAAAATGTGTATTATAGATGAGGAAAGGGGGATAGTGCTCCTGTATAATATAAAATGGATCAGACCTAAGCCCCTATTACGCAGAGCGGGAGGGGAGATAACACACGTTTTATAAAGTCCCTCTCTTCTCCCAGCGCTGCTTGTTATAAAGGGGTTTTTACTATCCAGCCCTCCTCTGTCATTAGCTTTCAGTGTGATTTAATTGAATGTTTTCCTTCTCCAGCTGCTTTTATCATCTTGTCTGCCTCATAGACATGCAAGGGTTAAGTAAAGGTTTCCTCTCCTGTGCTGGCTGTCTGTGCTGCGAGTGAGTATTCTGGAGCTCTATCACTGTCAGATTTTCTCGAAGGGGTCAGGAAGGATTACCCATACAAACCTTTTCTGTAGCTTTGCGATGTTGCGTTCTCCTACTACTGGTCTCCTTCACTCATCAATGTAATATCACAAAAAGGACTGAAACTAAAATGTAGTGCATTTTATTTTAGTTTCTTTCGTTTTTTGTACTGAGCAGTTTCGTATCTCTTGAGTCATATGAAAACTAAATTATCCCAAAATTCAGACTAAATCATTTTAGTACTAAAACGAATGCACATGTCTAGTGTTACTGTACATACCAAAATCCTGTAAAAGCGAGTATGACTATACATACCAAAATCCTGTAAAAACGAGTGTTACTGTATATATATACACACCGAAATCCTGTAAAAGCGAGTATGACTATACATACCGAAATCCTGTAAATGCAAGTGTTACTGTATATACTGAAATCCTGTAAAAGCGAGTGTCTCTGTATATACCGAAATCCTGTAAAAGCGAGTGTTACTCTACATACCGAAATCCTGTAAATGCGAGTGTTACTGCATATACCGAAATCCTGTACAAGCGAGTATGACTATACATACCGAAATCTTATAAAAGCGAGTGTTACTCTACATACCGAAATCCTGTAAAAGCAAGTATTACTGTTGTGACGGAACCGTTCTCTTCCGCCTGTCCTGACTCTCCAGACACCCCTTCGTTGCGGTCAGCCCGGCTACTGGGAGCGCTGTCCTCAGCGCCTCGAGCAGCTTGACCTGCCTGCTTCTGTTCCTCTGCCCTGGAGCCGTTAGGAAGTTCCAGAAGGCCGCTCGGTGCCTTCTGATGTTGAGTATATAGTGTAGCGTAGTTTGTAATAAAGACACCAGGTGCGGCTGTATGCTTTAAAACAGTATTCTCTCTCTCTGAGCTCTGAGAGTTCTCTGAGTTTTAATGAACAAAACGCCACCATTTATGCTGAAGTCCAACAGTCATAATTTGCATAAATGACGCACCTCGTCCTACCAATATACTAATAACATTATGTCAGTTATTTACAATAAACATTCTTTACATTCTTTAGTCTTCAGCTCCCACAACATTTGTATAACTTATTGTTCTAACACATAAGATTAAAGACAAACACAATCACAGATCCCTTGAATCAAATATGCAGCTAGATAAGGGGAAAAGCCCTGTTGCATAAATTACACAGCAGTAAAGCTTGTTTACTGGCTATACAGAAACACATTTACCTACAGGAATATAAGTATATTTAAAACTAAAGCTACGCAATTTTACGCTAAACTAAATTAAACTAAAACCAAACGATGTAAATATATCTAAAATCACACGATATAAATGAACATAAAGTCTCTTGGGGTTTGAAGCAGGGAGCGTTACATCAGCTCCATGACATATGTCCCCCCTTCCAGAACGGCAGGGCAAGCTTAGATCCCAAACGGATCGCTTGCCAATGACGAGACCTCTCACCTTGCCCCTCTTCTGTGCCATCTTCAAAGTTCCCTGGTTGCGGGCACATAAGCAAAGTCAGCGGGGTCTGATGGTCGCTGGAAGGCTGTGGGTCCATAGTCCCTTGGTAAGAGGCAAGCCAACCCTCTTGTCCAGTGCTCCCAAGGACTCACCGCAGTAGTGTCTGCCAGGCAACAGGCCACCACAGTCCACAGACGCAAAACGTTTGCTAGCCGGCACACTTGAATTCCCCCCAACATCTTTCTGTCTCCAGGGCACCTCTGCAGACCCAGGACCAAGACACAGTCAGCAGTCCCAGTCCCCAGTCTCTCCTTCGGGTGATGTCCCCCTCCCAAACATTCAAAAGGGGCCCACCCCACAATCCCAAATGGATGGAATTCGTCCTGGGACCAGGAATTTGGTAGCCTCTCAGGATGGTCACTCACCGGTTCTCCTGGTCTCTTGTGCAGGTGAGAAGAGGTCCCCTCTCTGGCGCCACCTTGGTCCATAGGGGTCTCCAGGTTCGTCGGGGACAAGGCACACTCCGATGCCAGCACAGAGTCCAGCCTTAGAATTTCTCCCAAATCCACTGGGAGTGCCGCAGGTTCCTCACCGTACAAAAATAGGTCCACAGGCTCCATAATTGTTGTCCCTTCAAGTCGGCGATTCGGGCTACCTGAAATACATCTCCCTTGCGCAGTGGGAAGGACCGCAGCCTCTTCGCTGACAGCCTGCTGTTTTTTAATCTTGGCGTTCAGCTGTACTTCTAGCTGTAAAGTCTTTGCTTTCAGTTCAATAACTGAAGCTTGCAGCTCGGCCTGTACCTGATGGTGTAGTACTGTCTGGGGCCTCTCATTTTCCAGCTGTTGCTGTGCAGTGTACAACCTGCTTTCAGAGTGTCTCAACTGCTCACTTATAGCATGGCGTTGCTCGGTCTCTGCATCACACTGCTCCTGAAGCTCTTGACATTTTCCTTCCCAGGCAGTGATAGAAGCCTGGAGTTCAGCCTTTAGTTCTCGGCACTGACCCTCCAGCTGTTGACATGACTTCTCTAGTAGCTGGGCCTTGCTTTGCTCTGCCTCTCCGTCTGCTCTCAGTTGCTCAATCAGCAGTCTGGCCTTTTTAAGATTGTCGCCTACTCGCTCAGCGTTACTTTGCTCGTCTTTCAGCTTCTCTGTCAGCTCCATAATCTGGGATTCCAGGAGACACTTTTCCCCCAAGGCTGCCTGGACTTTTAAAACGCCAATGGCCATGGCCTCCTCTCGAGCAGCATTATCCTTGGCTCGCTCAGCAGCTGTAAGTAAGTCTCGCAAGCCAGTGAGCTCCATCTCCAGGCGCTGTATATTCACCTCCGCAGCATCTCTGGATAGTCTCACCTCATCCAGCTCTCTCTGGCCATTTTGCAGCTCATTTTGCTGGTTCTGTAATGTCTCTGTCAGGGCCATTATCTGTGCTCGGGCAGTAAGCAATTCAGCCTGTAACACACTGACCAGATCGTCCATGGTCTGTGTGGCCACATCTCTCATGAGGGGGAACAGCCTGGGTGCCAGTATCTCTGGTGACCTGATACTGCCCGCTGGAAGATGGCTTAATGCTGTAATCCCCGGGCTGTGACGGCGGTTTGCTTTGGTCTGCTTTGGCTCGGCCACCTCTCTTTTCCTTCCGCTTCCCGCTGGCTGGTGTGGGGAGGCTTCCTCCAGGGGCTTCAGCGACTTGTAGCTGGGCTGCAGTCTGCAAACTTTTTAAGTCCATTTCGAGTGCCCATTCCTCAGCAGTGAGTCCCTTCAGCACGGGCCAAAAGGCAGAGTCCTCATACACGTCCAGGTAGCGCCCCTGGATGCTGCACAATTCTGCATGTCTGGCAGCTCGTGGACTGCCATAATTGTCTCCCCCCTTAAAGTAGATCCATGCTGGGCCAGGACCGCGGAACACATAGCCTGGGGGAGGCTTCTCGTCAGCTTCCCAATCCTCCTCACTCACACATTGCAGCAAGTCCTCGTATTTGCACTCTAGATCGAGTGCGGCACGCAGCCAGTGTACCAACTGGTCTCCATGGCACACAGTGGGCTGAGGCCCCAACACTTGGGGTCTCCACAGCTGAATGTCCTCTGTGATTCTCTGCTCATAAAGAATAAATGAGCTGTCCTGATCCGTAGTCCTCTGTAGACTGTTTTCTTGCACCACAGGAAAAAACCTCTGCGGTCTCTCTCAGCGGGGACACATCTCCACTCGCTCCGGGTTGCACCACACTTGTGCCTTTGACCCTTACTTCAGTATTCGTTCCTTCCATGGCTCTCCAGCAGGTCCTTCAGGGTGTCCTGCTTGCAGGCTGTATAGTTTGTCATCTCGGGGTGTATTGGTATTAGAGAGCCTCTATCCACACCGCTTGCCACCAATGTTACGGAACCGTTCTCTTCCGTCTGTCCTGACTCTCCAGACACCCCTTCGTTGAGGTCAGCTTGGCTACTGGGAGCGCTGTCCTCAGCGCCTCGAGCAGCTTGACCCGCCTGCTTCTGTTCCTCTGCCCTGGAGCCGTTAGGAATTTCCAGAAGGCCGCTCGGTGCCTTCTGATGTTGAGTATATAGTGTAGCGTAGTTTGTAATAAAGACACTAGGCGCGGCTGTATGCTTTAAAACAGGATTCTCTCTCTCTGAGCTCTGAGAGTTCTCTGAGTTTTAATGAACAAAACGCCACCATTTATCCTGAAATCCAACAGTCATAATTTGCATAAATGACGCACCTCGTCCTACCAATATACTAATTACATTATGTCAGTTATTTACAATAAACATTCTTTACATTCTTTAGCCTTCAGCTCACACAACATTTGTATAACCTATTGTTCTAACACATAAGATTAAAGACAAACACAATCACAGACTTCTTGAATTAAATATGCAGCTAGATAAGGGGAAAAGCCCTGTTGCATAAATTACACAGCAGTAAAGCTTGTTTACTGGCTATACAGAAACACATTTACCTACAGGAATATAAGTATTTTTAAAACCAAACCATTTTACACTAAACTAAATTAAACTAAAACCAAACGATGTAAAATATATCTAAAATCACACGATATAAATGAACATAAAGTCTCTTGGGGTTTGAAGCGTGGAGCGTTACATCAGCTCCATGACAACTGTATATACCGAAAACCTGTAAATGCGAGTTTTATGGGATTTACAGTAACCCATGCATGAAGGGATTTACAGTATCGCTCGCATGTATGGCATTTACAGTAATGCATGCATGAAGGGATTTACAGTAATGCTCATATGAAGGGATTTACAGTAATGCTCGCATGAAGGGATTTACAGTAACGCTCATATGAAGGGATTTACAGTAATGCTCGCATGAAGGGATTTACAGTAACGATCACATTTATGGTTTAACAGATCTCCGTAACCTGACCGGGTCACATCTGTCAATGCCGCTTCCTTGCTGGAACCCCGTGTTCTCCCCAGCAGACATGTAAAGTAAGGAGCCTCGCTAGCATCCCCAGAAATAAGATGAAGCTGTAGATTAGGCTTGTGCACCGATTTTTTTTTTCGGTTCGATTCGGTTCGATTTTTTTGGATTTTTAAACTTTTCGATTCGGCTCGTTTCGACCGATTTCTGTTTCGATTCGGCTCGACTCGTTTTTTGTGTACATTTTTTTTTCGGAATATCGACCATTTTTCGTATTTTCGTGTCACTTTTCTCGTTTTTTGTATCGACTTTTCGGAATTTTGGAAATTTTCGTTTTTCGGAATTGTACATGTTTTCGGAATATCGACCGTTTTTCGTATTTTCGTGTCACTTTGCTCGTTTTTTGTATCGACTTTTCGTAATTTCGGAAATTTTCATTTTTTCGGAACGTCTGTTCTCCTCGTTTCAAAGCAATAAATTTCGATTTGACACATTTCAAGTCCATTCGAAAATTCCGAAAATATTTCGTATCGGCTCGGAAAACTTTTCGGATCTGCCATTTTCGGATCTAAAAATTTTCGGAAATTCGGCCGCATCCGAAAACACGAATCGGGAAATTTCGTGAAAATTCCGAAACCCGAAACGCACATCCCTACTGTAGATCTGGGACTTGAACAGCAACTGAACACCTTTTGAGTTACATATATATTGTCTCAGGGTAGCGTGGCAGCCAATAGAAAATAACACCCTGGCATCTTACGGCGCTACATCATAATCCCTCCCCTAGAAAATGTCACAAGTTTCCCATGTTCTGATTTTACGAGACATGTGCATTTCGTTACAAATTGCAATTCAGACGAAAGTCACCATTTTCGTTATTTTTTAAGTTTCCAAAAAACGTAATATCAGCCGGTTGAAATTACGAATCACAGTAGCACAACGAAAACAACGAAACAAAATATCAGAAAGCAAAATGATCCGAAAAAGATCCATAATGATACAAAATGGAACGAAAATGACCCGAAACGAAAAAAATGGAACGAAAATGACCCAAAACGGAATGAAAATGATTTTGAAGTAATAAAAATGGGTGTGACAGACCGACTGGCACACTGACCGTGTGCCTCTGTCAAACGCTAACATTCTCCAAGCTGGACCCCGAAATCCAGCTTTAGCAGCCCCCAAACCTTCTCTCTACAAAGCACCAGGCACGACCAGAGTTGTAGAGAGCACAACAAAGATAGAGGACAGCTACTACAAATATGTACACTATACAGAAACACCGTCATCGTAAATGGCAAACCTCAGGTAGCACCTTGATCCATAGTCAATAGGCAGGAGGCTAGCCCCCAGGCTCCTCCACCTGCCCCAGAGACCGCCGAGTCTGTCACAACGGGGATTTTTTTTTTACATTGAAACCTATAGGATTGACCCATAGGTTTCAATGTTAAAGACATTGGGCACCATTACATTCTCATCGCTAGCGTTAGTGTTCAGCTGCGTGAGCGTTAATGTTAGCCTTGGTTGCCCTAGCGCAGGCGCACCATATTACAATGCAAACGCTAATGGGTTAAAAAACCCATTAGAGTTTGGTACCTTGCACTTTTCAGCGCGAGGTTACTGTACTTTGTGCTCCCTATACTTAACATGGGGAGCGCAAAGTGTTAATTAGTGTTAGGATTACAATCTACCAACACTGATTACCGTCCGGCTCTAGTTACCAGAAAGTTAACCACAGCCTGGACCTGGTGCTAATGGATTCCGCTGCTGCAAGATCCATCAGCACCAGTAGTAACCCCCAAAATAAATCATATACTCACCTTCCATCCTGCAGTGAGAACAGTGCAAGATAATGCACCTGGGACGTAAAAACCCAAGGGCTGAATATAGAATATTTGATACATCTGAGGGTTGGGATTTAGGGGTTATTATTTCAGAGGATCTAAGGGTAAGTAGTCAATGTAATAGAGCAGCAGGAAATGCTGGCAGAATGCTTGGAAATGCTGGCAGAATGCTTGGAAATGCTGGCAGAATGCTTGGTTGTGTAGGGAGAGGTATTAGCAGTAGGAAAAGGGAAGTGCTCATGCCACTGTACAGAGCACTGGTGAGACCTCACTTGGAGTACTGTGTGCAGTACTGGAGACCGTATCTCCAGAAGGATATAGACATCTTAGAGAGAGTTCAGAGAAGGGCTACTAAAATGGTGTACGGCTTGAAGGAGAAAAGTTACCAGGAAAGGCTTAATGATCTTAACATGTACAGCTTGGAAAAAAGACGAGACAGAGGAGATATGATAGAAACATTTAAATACGTAAAGGGAATCCACAAGGTAGAGGAAGGGAGTATATTTAAAAGGAAACAAAGTAGCAAAACAAGAGGACATAGTCTTAGATTAGAGGGGCAAAGGTTTAAAAGTAACATCAGGAAGCATTATTTTACTGAGAGGGGGGTGGATACATGGAACAGTCTTCCAGTAGAAGTGGTAGAGGCCAAAACAGTAATTGAATTTAAGCAGGCATGGGATAGGCATAAGGCTATCCTAAACAAAAGATAAATCCAGGTAAAGTATCCATGTAATTGGGCGACTAGATGGGCCGAAAGGTTCTTATCTGCCCACATTTTTCTATGTTTCTAACTGCCTCCTCTGTCCGCCAGGAGAGACTAGGGGAAAAAAGTCTCCCTCTGTGGATCACTACGCCGACCTGACAGATCTTGTGAGGCGAGATCCGACAGGTCATGTGAACGGCAGAGCAGAAACTCAATGGAATCCATGGAGGGGATGCTTGCAGCGGCACTTAGCCTCCTTAGCATCATTTTTTATACTGCTGTCTGCAGTCGAGCTGCTGAATTCTGCTGCAGAAGTTACCGGATCGTGTAAAAGAAGGGGACCCCTGAGAACCCCTAAAACGCAAACACAGGAGAGCCACTGTCATATGGGCTCAAAACCAAGCGAGCGTGCATCCTTTAGAATACTGAGGAATGGGATTAGTGAAGATTGGCTGCGCTATGTCATTATCTTTCCATACATGGTCCCCGAAATGGCACCATACGGAGAAATTCACTGTTCGGTGAATAACCCTGTATGTCTCAGATCAGCAGTTCAGCATCATGGACAGCTATGGAGCTCACCATGGTGCTGTAACATTGTATCTATTCAATTCATTGCAGAACGGGAAAAAAAATGCCTCATTTTAAAATAAATTAGGAAAAATAAAATCTCACCAAAAAAATTCCCCCAAAAATGTCTAAAAAAGCCTAAAAAATAAACAAAATGACTTTTTGCTGCAAGTGAAAAAAAGAATGGTTTAAGAAATAAAAACGTAAACATTTTTCCATTGAAACCTCTTGGGAATAAAGCCTTAGGAAACTTAAAATTTTACCAAAAAATGCCTTAAAAATGTGTGTTTGGTCTTTTTGTTGATCTGCTTTGTCGGGCAAACACTGCCCCATTATCTGATGCTCAGAACTACATGGCACCCTATTGTTTCATGTCTGGACTTGTCTGGTTCACTTGAGGCTGGAGGGGGGTCAGGGTGTAATTTTCCATTGTTCTCTAGGTCCAATAGAAAAACAAAAAAACAAAAAAAGTTGAGGCCAATGGGTATTGAGGCTAAGGTAAACCTGCAGTATGGTTAATATCAACGAATTGATTTAGCACTGTGTATACAATTATATATACTTGATAGTCACTTCATGAGACTTAAGATTAAGTTTAACCTGCGATATGGCTAATACATGATCATGCACCATTTAATACCTATTCCCTCTCTATAAACTGGGTAGTTCAAATTTGTAGATGGTCTATTATCCAACCCACTGTCCACTCGGCTATAACCATGGGGTGCTCCAATAATCACGTGTAAATTTAGGCTTTTTATTGCTTTGGTACTGCGGCACTTTGAATGTGATTACCACCTTATTCTTTGATAATAGAGAGACCACAATTATCTCTCTGCTTAATATAACTACAAATCATGGTAATTAAGTTCGACTTCTCTATATAAATCGAATTAACTATTGAATATATCTTTATTATCACACGACCATATCACCACCTGTGCCTTGCTAAATGGAACTTAGAATGGTCTAACCAAGACCGATCGACTTTCAGTAGGTATTAAGCGCATTTTTTGAAGGACATACTCAGATATCCACCAACTCATAATCACGAGACTACCCCTACAAGACACATATGTCTAATGGCTAATTAATACCATCCTTCGACACCTAGGAGTAAATTTTACATGGTTTTTCATATATGATTAAATCCTCTTCTATCATTGTCAATATATGTAAATGTCAAGATTATTTAGGACCTTGAACTAAGGAACAATTATATCTAATCAATCTGTGGTCTAGCGGCAGACTTGACTGCATCATGACATTACGTCTATATAGACCAAAATTCTTCCTTTTCAGCACCGGTCCTTTCACTCTATGCAGAGATACTATAATCAGATTATCACAACATCGCCCAAACCATCACGTTGTTAATGTTTTTAAATGTATAGTCATGTCTCTTTTTTTTTCTGTGTCTAATAAAGTTTAGTTGGAGGATTTTGGAAAGATGTTCTGAAGCTTCCCACGGTTATTTATGGTACTTTTTTCTGAACTCTTTGTTCAGATTTTTTTCAGTGTTCTCCTAGGTCCACCTGGGTCTATATATACTTAACTCAATATAGGTGTTAAGTAGTTGCTGTTCTAAACTCCAAGATCTATGCATCGTCTTGGGCTAGTGTCAGACGAGCGTCTTTGGAGAGTGGAAGGAACATATGTGAGAGTAGACGTTCCTTCCACTCGACGCCCATCTGGCCACCTCACTGAGCGCATTCAGTGCCTCCTATGGAGAATCGCACTTCGCAGCTCCATCAACGTGCGTCCTAGCGCTTTGCCGGAGAGGCTTGGATAACGGACGCTTGTTGTGCGCGCGCACAAGCGTGTGACCGGTCCCTTGCAGCGTCACAACGCTGCGACAGACGCCAGTAGGCACGTCAGCATGGGCTCACATAGCACGCTCGTCTGACGCCAGCCTTATTTGTGGGGGATGCTATCACGGCTCCTTACGTGTACTCATCCTTAAGCATGGACTGCAGGAAGGCACTAAAGCCTGCTGGGGAGAGCACGGGGTCTGGAAAGGAAGTGGCATTAACAGATGTGACCCAGTCGGGGTACTGAGATCTGTTACATCATGATTTAAACCGCATTGGTGGTGTTCCACGTGCTAGTTGGATATCCATGGTTTAGGCCATATCAGTGGTGCCCGCCCGACGCGCTGGCTAGAAACCATGGTTTAGGCCATATTGGTGGTGTCCCACATGCTGGGTTAGATATCATGGTTTAAGACGTATTGGTGGTGTCCCAAACGCTGGTTGGATATCCATAGTCTAGGTCATATCAGCGGTGTTCCACACACTGGAAATCCATGGTCTAGGCTGTATTGGCCGTGTCCCACACACTGGTTGGATATCCTTGGTCTAGACTGTATTAGTGGTGTCCTTCACACTGGTTGGATATCCATGGTTTAAGACATATTAGTGGTGTCCCATGCCCTGGTTGGCTATCCATGGTTTTTGTGGTATTGGTGGTGTCCCACATGCGGAGTTAGATATCATGGTTTTAGTTGTATCAATCGCGTCCTACATGCTGGGTTACATATAATGGTTTAATCGTATCAGTGGTGTCCCATACACTGGGTTAGATATCATGGTTTAAGACATATTGGTGGTGTTCCACGTCCTGGTTGGATATCCATGGTTTAAGTCAGATCAGTGGTGTCCTATGTGCTGGTCAGATATCCATGGTTTAGGCATCAGCCCGGCGTTCCTGGTGGTGTCCTGTGCCACTAGCAGTGTAATCTCTCTGCTCACTGTACACTAACATTTGTATTTCTCCATTTACAGATCACGTCTCTGCTGGGTCTGGAGGTCTCACCCATGGGGTGTCCATCCGCATCCCATCCATCTTCATAGCATCTCACCTTCATCCCGATGAGCTGATACTAGTGATGGGTATCATGGCTGTATATTGTGTTTGATTTTTCTGCTACTCATGTTGTCATAAAGTCACGGTCTCTTTATCCCGCGGTGACTGAGCCTCCAAATCACAGCGAACAATGGCTTGGCCACTAGCCTGAGGGCCGGTGCTCGGTGCAGAGAGGAACCTCCAGTGTAATACCTTGCAGCATTATTATTATTATTATTATTCTTTATTTATAAAGCGCCAGCATATTCCGCAGCGCTGTACAATAAGCACAGTATAGACAGGGTTACAATACATTGAACAACATTTGACAAACAGTACAGGAGGAGATGAGGGCCCTATTCCCGTAGGAACTCACAATCTGGAGGGTTGGGTTGGAAACAGGAGGAGAGGACTGTAAGGTGAGAGTGATTGATGGTTGCGTCAGTGAGTTGGGGGGTCGGCTTCCCTAAATAGGAACGTTTTCAGGGAGCGTTTGAAGGAAGAGAAGTTAGGGGAAAGTCTGACAGCACGAGGAGAGCGTTCCAGAGAGTGGGGGCTGCGCGTGAGAAATCCTGCAGTCTATCATGGGAAGAGGTGATGCGGGGAGAAGCTAGGCGCAGGTCACTGTTTGACCTTAGGGAGCGGGCTGGGGTGTATTTGGTGATTAGTGAGGACAGGTAGTGGGGAGCTGAGTTAGTGAGGGTTTTGTAGGTAAGGATAAGGATTTTGAACTTAATTCTGCAGTGGATGGGGAGCCAGTGAAGGGACTCGCAGAGGGGAGCGGCAGAGACAGAGCGGCGGGTGAGGTGAATTAGCCTGGCGGAGGCGTTCAGGATGGATTGTAGGGGGGAGAGGTGGACAGAGGGAGGCCAGATAAGAGATTATTGCAATAGTCGAGTCGGGAGATTACCAGGCGTGTATGAGTTGTTTTGTGGCGACAGCGGTAAGAAATGGCCGAATTCTGTAAATATTACGCAGTTGGTATCGGCAGGAGGAGGAAAGAGACTTGATGTGGGGGATGAAGAAAGAGCAGAGTCAAGTGTAACTCCAAGACAGCGAACTTGGTTTGATGGGGAGATGGTGATACCCTCCACCGTGATCAAGAAGTCAGGAGGTGGGGCGCATTAGAGGGAGGAATAAGTAGGAGCTCAGTCTTTGACATGTTGATCTTTAGGTGGTGGGAGGCCATCCAGGAGAGATGCCAGATAAACAGTCACTGACTTTTGAAAGGACAGGGGGAGAGAGATCAGGGGTAGAGAGGTAGATCTGAGTGTCATCAGCGTAGAGGTGGTAATTAAAGCCAAAGCTGTTGATGATTTTGCCCAGGGAGGAGGTGTAGATGGAAAAGAGCAGAGGACCAAGGACAGAGCCTTGAGGTACACCAACAGATAGAGGCAATGAGGAGGAGGAGTTACCAGCAAAGGACACACAGAAGGACCTGTTGGATAAATAGGAGTCAATCCAAGCAAGTGCAGTGTCACCGAGACCCAGAGAGTTGAGGGTCTGTAGAAGGAGGGGGTGGTCAACAGTGTCAAAAGCAGCCGAGAGGTCAAGCAGGATGAGAATAGAATAGTGGCCGTGTTTTTTAGCAGTTAGGAGGTCGTTGGTGACTTTGGTGAGGGCAGTTTCAGTTGAGTGTAGGGGACGGAAGCCAGATTGCAGGGGGTCAAGTAGGGAATTGGAGGACAGGAAGAGGGAGAGGCGGTTGAAGACTAGTTTTTCTAAGAGCTTTGATGTAAAGGGAAGCAGGATACAGGGCGGTAGTTGGATGGAGAGTTGGGATCGAGGATGGTTCTTTAGTAAAGGGGTAACTAGCGCGTGTTTTGAAGGCGGATGGAAAGGAGCCAGTGGAGAGAGATAGGTTGAAGATGTGTGTGAGAGCAGGGGTGAGGGAGGAGGAGAGGGGAGGAATTAGATGTGAGGGAATGGGGTCGAGCGGGCACGTGGTGAGATGTGAGGAGGACAATAAGGAATTGACTTCCTCCTCAGTGGTTGGGAGGAAGCGGCAGAGGGTGGCAGAGGGGACCTCTGGGAGTGGAGGTGGCAGATAACTATCTTGTGTTGGGATGTTGCTTCTGATAGTTAAAGTTTTACTGAGGAAGTAGTCTGCCAGCTCTTGAGCGCTGAAGGCAGCTGTGGGGGGAGGTGCAGGTGGGTGGAGGAGGGTGTTGAAGGTGGACCAGAGCCGTTTAGGGTTGGAGGACAGCGTAGATATAAGAGATGAGAAGAAGGATTGTTTGGCCAAGTGGAGGGCAGAGGTGTATGACCGGAGAATAAACTTGAAGTGAACAAAATCAGCTTCAGAGCGGGATTTCCTCCAGGCACGCTCTGCGGTGCGGGAGCATCTTTGCAGGTAGCGAGCATGTACCCATAGGTGGCATCCAGTAGATAGATCTCCACTAGACTCAATGGTGACTGCAGCTAGTGGGAGAGACATGCTCGTTGCTGCCCACAGATTGGATAATCCACTTGTCAACCAGGGGGGAACGGGGCATCCAGCTCCTCCCCCCAAATACCCGCAAATTCAATTATTTTATTTTTTGCTGATAATGGTTGACTTTTTTTGTGTGTTTCCATCCCCTCTAACCTGCCACGTGTCTCTGCCCCAGTAACCTGCCACGTGTCTCTGCCCCTCTAACCTGCCACGTGTCTCTGCCCCTCTAACCTGCCACATGTCTCTGCCCCTCTAACCTGCCACATGTCTCTGCCCCTCTAACCTGCCACGTGTCTCTGCCCCTCTAACCCGCCACGTGTCTCTGCCCCTCTAACCCGCCACGTGTCTCTGCCCCTCTAACCCGCCACGTGTCTCTGCCCCTCTAACCTGCCACGTGTCTGTCCCCTCTAACCTGCCACGTGTCTCTGTCCCCTCTAACCCACCATGTGCCTCTGCCCCCCTAACCCACCATGTGTCTCTGCCCCTCTAACCCACCTCGTGTCTCTGTCCCTTCTAACCCACCATGTGTCTCTGCCCCTCTAACCCACCTCGTGTCTCTGTCCCCTCTAACCCACCTCGTGTCTCTGTCCCCTCTAACCCGCCTTGTATCTCCGTCCCCTCCAACCCGCCACATGTCTCCATCCTCCTTGACCTGCCATGTCAGAGGGACATGGCGGGTCTCCTGATGGCCCGTATCTCTGCTCTCTGACCAGCCATGTCTCTGTTTCAGACTCACTTCACAGCTGAGTGCCGTTTCAAAGAGGGCGTCTTTGAGAATTATTTTGTCACCTATTCGTCTACTCTGTATCATCAGCGCAGCTCTGGCAGGAGCTGGTACCTGGGCATTGCCAAGGATGGGCGAGCCATGGAGGGCAACCGGGTGAAGAGGCACCGTCCAGCTGGTCACTTCCTTCCCAAACTCAGTGAGGGTGAGAGATAGAAGAAATCCGGTATCGGGGGGTTCATCTCTTCCATCAGGAGTCTGTTCACTGAACCCCGAACTGTTGCTGCTAAGCCAACACTTCACTCAGGTCCATAATAAACCAAATTCATCTTGCACTGCAAGGCGTGTGTCCTCCCTTCCCATCTCCTTCATCTTGCCAGCGTTTCAGGCCAGTGTCCTCGAGTCGCTACACCTTCACTTTCTGTCAGTCACCTCTTCCTTCCTCTCCCATGTTCTCACCCTCTCCATTCGCTCTTCCTCTCTTTCTTCCATTGTCTCCTTGTTCCATGTTGTCACGCTCTTCCTCTTGGTGTTTCTCCCTTTCATCTCTGGGTTCCTTCCTGTCTAAATGTTCTCTCTCTCCGTTGACAGTTGCGCTCTATAAAGAACCGTCTCTCCACGATGTTGTGAAACCATCTCCCAAGGTACGATTGACATCCAAGCCAAGCGCCCGGATCAGGGCGGCCCGGTGAGATGAGGCTCCAGAGACACAGGAGGGGCCTTGAAGGAGACATGAAGTGCGATGGGGATAAATCAAGGGCCTCGTCTGAGTAATAACAGCTTCTTCTGGTCTCTGGTTCTGGTGTCCATAACTCCCCAGGCCCATGGCTTTCTCTCCGAGACCCCCGTACACTTCAATCCGCACGGACTGAGAAGATGCTCTAGGTGCGGGCAGACCAGCAGAAGAGTGTTTTTGGGGTGATAGGAGGGATAGGATATAGGTTGTGTATTGGGGAGAAGAGAGAGACTGGCCAGGGACACTTTACCCAGAGCTGTGCCCAGGTCGAGGTTACACATGTATCTCGGCACCTCCAGGACTTTACGTCGCTTTTTAAATCCCTTTCTGAAGACTTCACCCCTTTAGGATCCTTCCAGGAACGCCGGGCTGATACCTCCTAGGATTCCTTCCGGGAACGCCAGGCAGATACCTCCTAGGATTCCTTCCAGGAATGCCAGGCAGATACCTCCTAGGATTCCTTCCGGGAACGCCCGGCTGATACCTCCTAGGATTCCTTCCAGGAACGCCGGGCTGATACCTCCTAGGATTCCTTCCGGGAACGCCAGGCAGATACCTCCTAGGATTCCTTCCAGGAACGCCGGGCTGATACCTCCTAGGATTCCTTCCAGGAACGCCGGGCTGATACCTCCTAGGATTCCTTCCAGGAACGCCGGGCTGATACCTCCTAGGATTCCTTCCAGGAACGCCGGGCTGATACCTCCTAGGATTCCTTCCAGGAACGCTGGGCTGATACCTCCTAGGATTCTTTCCAGGAACGCCGGCTGATACCTCCTAGGATTCCTTCCAGGAACGCCGGGCTGATACCTCCTAGGATTCCTTCCAGGAACGCCGGGCTGATACCTCCTAGGATTCTTTCCAGGAACGCCGGGCTGATACCTCCTAGGATTCTTTCCAGGAACGCCGGGCTGATGCCTCCTAGGATTCCTTTCAGGAACGCCGGGCTGATGCCTCCTAGGATTCCTTTCAGGAACGCCGGGCTGATACCTCCTAGGATTCTTTCCGGGAACACCAGGCAGATGCCTCTATGACTAATTCACATGATTCCTGCCTGCTACCTCTAGGACTGGAGGATGATACTAATACTCAGGAAGCCGAAAATCTGTTTTCCGGGTCACATGCCTCGTGTGTACAGACCCAGCATGTATGTGGCAATTTTGCAAACATACATGTTCCTGTTACTATGCATTAACACATGTGTATGTATACACACACACACGAAAGCATAGACAAACACACACAGAGGTACACTCACACAGGTATACACATACACACACAGTGCCATCAACCAGTTTTGGCCTCTGGGTAAATATAAGCAGAGGAGGCCCTGACACTTTGTCTTTATTGTTTAACCCTTTGATCTTCAGTTTAAAAAATACACAAACTCTCACAGGCATACGTGTAACTAGAAACCTCAGGGCCCAGGTGAGGGATTCCATGAAGGCCCCCCCCCCACCGTAGGCAAAAACATAAAAAAAAATTGGACCCCTCCAGGTCCAAAATGTCAACTCCAGACAATCCTTGGTCCTTTTTTCCAGCTCCACTATGACCACTTCAGCATCCCATGTTTAATATAATAAGCACTATGTATCCATCACAAAGCTCCACAGCAATAAAACTCACAGTAATGTGCAGTGTGTATGAGCGTATCACAGAGCTCCACAGCAATAAAACTCACAGTAATGTGCAGTGTGTATGAGCGTATCAGAGCTCCACAGCAATAAAACTCACAGTAATGTGCAGTGTGTATGAGCGTATCACAGAGCTCCACAGCAATAAAACTCACAGCAATGTGTGGTGTGTATGAGCGTATCACAGCTCTACAGCTATAAAACTCACAGCAATGTGTGGTGTGTATGAGCGTATCACAGCTCTACAGCTATAAAACTCACAGTAATGTGCAGTGTGTATGAGAGTATCACAGAGCTCCACAGCAATAAAACTCACAGTAATGTGCAGTGTGTATGAGCGTATCACAGAGCTCCACAGCAATAAAACTCACAGTAATGTGCAGTGTGTATGAGCGTATCACAGAGCTCCACAGCAATAAAACTCACAGCAATGTGTGGTGTGTATGAGCGTTTCACAGAGCTCTATAGTAATAAAACTCACAGTAATGTGCGGTGTGTATGAGCATATCACAGAGCTCCAGAGCAATAAAACTCACAGTATTGTTGTAATGGTTCCCAGGACAGACCTGGTAGGATCCCTGGCAACAAAATTCTAACCCTCCAATCCTTAGAATGGTCGGGACCGCTAACTCTAAACTCAAGCAGCCACAAAGGCCAGGAACAAACAGCAACACAGATTGAGATAGATTATATGAACATATATACAGAGCTTTTTGAGGCGGTACACCCCAGTATGCCATAGCGGCACCTCATCGCCAGCCGCCCTTACATTTTTTACAGCTCCGGTATTGGACTCTCAGAGTCCGAATCCGGAGCGGTCTCGTCGGCGCAGCGGCAGATCCAGCGCCCGCCGCTGGCAGGCTGGAGGGTGGATCCCAGGAGAGCGGCAGATACTCATGCAGGCGGCTGCTCGTTGAAGAAACGAACGCGACAGCCGCTGGATCCACCCCTCGGAGGGGCCTGGCTTAGGTGAGCTGGGGGCAATTTATATCCATGTGAGCCTGGGGCAATATATCCATGTGTGAGCTGCTGGGGCAATATATCCATGTGTGAGCTGTTGGTGCAATATATCCATGTGTGAACTGCTGGGGGCAATATATCCATGTGTGAGCCTGGGGCAATATATTAATGTGAGCTGTTGGTGCAATATATCCATGTGTGAGCTGCTGGGACAATATATCCATGTGTGAACTGCTGGGGCAATATATTAATGTGTGAACTGCTGGGGCAATATATTAATGTGAGCTGCTGGGGCAATATATCCATGTGTGAGCTGTTGGTGAAATATATCCATGTGTGAGCCTGGGGCAATATATCCATGTGAGCTGCCGGTGCAATATATCCATGTCTGAGCTGCTGGGGCAATATATCCATGTGTGAACTGCTGGGGCAATATATTAATGTGAGCTGCTGGGGCAATATATCCATGTGTGAGCTGCTGGGGCAATATATCCATGTGTGAGCTGCTGGGGCAATATATCCATGTGTGAGCTGTTGGTGCAATATATCCATGTGTGAGCTGCTGGGGCAATATATCCATGTGTGAGCCTGGGGCAATATATCCATGTGTCAGCCTGGGGCAATATATCCATGTGAGCCTGGGGCAATATATACATGTGTGAGTCTGGGGCAATATATATCCATGTATGAGCTAGGGGCAATATATCCATGTGTGAGCCTGGGGCAATATATCCATGTATGAGCTTGGGGCAATATACCCATGTGTGAGCCTGGGGCAATATATCCATGTGAGCCTGGGGCACTATATCCATGTGAGCTGGTCTGGGGCAATATGTCCATGTGAGCTGGCCTGGGGCAAGATATCCATGTAAGCTGGTCTGGGGCAATATATCCATGTGTGAGCTAGGGCAATATACCCATGTGTGTGCTGGGGGCAATATATCCATGTGTGAGCTGGGGGCAATATATCCATGTGTGAGCTGGGGGCAATGTATCCATGTGTGAGCTCCTGGGGCAATATATCCAGGTGTGAGCTGGGGGCATTATATCCATGTGTGAACTGGGGCAATATATCCATGTGTGAACTGGGGGCAATATATCCAGTGTGAATAAAGGAGTATTTATTAGGACGCGAAAAATCATCATAATAATCAGTTTTTCCCTGGGCGTGTTCCCTGAGAGTACCCCCACCTATTTTTACAGAAAAAAAGCACTGCATATATATATATATATTGTGCAACAGTATATGGCAGGATGTGTGGCACACACCAAGAGTGACAGACAGCGGATTATCAGACAGGGGCACAGAGTAAGAGTAGTTGTTTACACAAAACCGGGTCAGCAACATAAAGACACTTATACTGTGCTATGGTATATGTGGCAGGATCTGATAGCACACACCAGCAGCACCAGGAGGCAAACTGAACAGGCAGGGAATACACAGAGAGAATAGTCAAGAATCAGACAAAAGTCGGCAACAGATCGGGTTCTCAGAATAAGCAGGGTCGATAACGGGTACATAAACTGAATTATCAAAGCAGCGATGCGGGAAAGCAACTCGACGGCAAGGTGAGGGCTAATGCGTGCGTTTCCCATTTGAAGGCTGGCGGCGCTGGGTCATCACGCCGCTGATTGTCTGTCTTCGTGCCGGGTGCCGCCGGCGTTCCTGGCACTCGGCCAGCCAGCTGACACATGCGTCCAGGGTCCCCCTGTGAGCCCCCCGGGACCCTGGACGTCACAAATGTGTGGTGCGTATGAGCGTATCACAGAGCTCCACAGCTATAAAACTCACAGTAATGTGCAGTGTGTATGAGCGTATCACAGAGCTCCACAGCTATAAAACTCACAGTAACGTGCAGTGTGTATGAGTATCACAGAGCTCCACAGCAATAAAACTCACAGTAATGTGCAGTGTGTATGAGCGTATCACAGAGCTCCACAGCTATAAAACTCACAGTAACGTGCAGTGTGTATGAGCGTATCACACAGCTCCACAGCAAAAACTCACAATAATGTGCAGTGTGTATGAGTGTATCACAGAGCTCCACAGCAATAAAACTCACAGCAATGTGTGGTGTGTATGAGCGTTTCACAGAATCCACAGCAATAAAACTCACAGTAATGTACAGTGTGTATGAGTGTATCACAGAGCTCCAGCCATGGGCAAATTCTTTTACAAAGATTGATTTTGCGGACGAAGCTGTGTTTGCGTTGTGTGATTTTTGTGAGAGCGGGGGGGGGGGCATTATTAAAAGATGAAAGGGTTAAACAATACAGACTGCGTGTCACAGCCTCCTCTGTACATAGTTACTGAGGGGCTGATATTAGTGCAGGGCAGTGTATTCTCACATACAGCAGATGGACTCACACATATATACACAGTCACACACAGGTATACTCACACATATACTGTACTGTACATACACACAGGTATACTCACAGACACACAGGTATACTCACACACACAGGTATACTCGCACATACACAGGTATACTCACACATACACAGGTATACTCACACATACACAGGTATACTCACACATACACAGGTAAATTCACACATACACAGGTAAACTCACACATACACAGGTATACTCACACATACACAGGTATACTCACACACACATACACAGGTATACTCACACATACACAGGTAAACTCACACATACACAGGTATACTCACACATACACAGGTAAACTCACACATACACAGGTATACTCACACACACACAGGTATACTCACACACACACACAGGTATACTCACACACACACACACAGGTATACTCACACACACACAGGTATACTCACACACACACACAGGTATACTCACACATACACAGGTATACTCACACATACACAGGTATACTCACACACAGGTATACTCACACACACAGGTATACTCACACATACACAGGTATACTCACACATACACAGGTATACTCACACACACAGGTATACTCACACATACACAGGTATACTCACACATACACAGGTATACTCACACATACACACACAGGTATACTCACACACACACACACACACACAGGTATACTCACACACACACACACACACACAGGTATACTCACACATACACACACAGGTATACTCACACACACACACACACAGGTATACTCACACACACAGGTATACTCACACACACACACACACACAGGTATACTCACACACACACAGGTATACTCACACCTACACAGGTATACTCACACACACACAGGTATACTCACACACACACAGGTATACTCACACACACACAGGTATACTCACACACACACAGGTATACTCACACATACACAGGTATACTCACACACACACAGGTATACTCACACACACACAGGTATACTCACACACACACAGGTATACTCACACATACACTCACAGACCGAAATAGATATGTGCACACATACCTATAGATATACAAACAGGTGTACACATACACAAAGAGAGCCAAGGCAGCAAAATTCTCATCCAGCGTCAAGATGTCACACAGCACGAAGGAGGAAATAACCAATGTCAAGTGATTTCCCACAATGACACAAAGGAGAAAAAACCATCAGCTGCGAACAACACCTGTATAACCGATCCAGCACTACAGATCCAGAAAGGTGGGGGTTTACACAGAAATAGAACGGATGTGATAAAACCACATCTTTACGTGGCGGATTGTGCAGCTTCACTGCTCTGGAGAATCAGCTTCCTCTCCTTCACTGTGGGTGAAATCTCTTTTCCTCCAGTCTCAGTGGACGGCTCTTTTTTTTTTGTAAAGTACTGTTAACGTGCAGGTCACAAGAGATTGGGTTTCTCACTGGTCCCTCTAGGAGGCATATAGATTTATATGTGTATTTATGTATATTCTGAAATGTATCAAGCAATATGTCCAGTGCTGTATAAGCAGCCGTTTATAAGGCGATGTATAATATATATATATACTATGTGTACAGATAATCCTCTCGCGCTGCTGCTGCTCTACACCGTTCAGCCTATAAACATTGTATTAGATTGCTCGACATCTTGCCATCCTTTAGTGTGAGGATCTTTTTATTCTGTATACTTAAAAATTATATGTTAACGCCACACGCCGTGGCCTCGATTTCATTTCACCGCCAGCAGAGTTCGGCACATTTTTCAGGTCGGCAGATTCAGATTCCAGTCTACCGGCTTCGATTCCTGATAAAGATTCCGGCTCTCGCGGTGATACTTTTTAATGGAGATATCATCGTTAGCCGATCGAGTTTACTGGGATGAGCAGCAGATCTCACCATTTTATTATCTGTCTGCAGCACAATTACTGCATCTGCCTGTATGCTGATAATGCAGACCCCGTGTGACATTGTGCCAGATAAGGGACACCATCTAGAGTTTACAACCCTGCATCCGAGTGATATTTCTGTAAAAGGAGAAAGCGATTAATGAAACATAAAAGAAAACAGCTTATTTTCATATTTTAAGATATAGGATAAGGTAAAGGCACAATTTGTGGAGTGGTGGTCAGAAGAGAAATCGGAAAACACGATCGCCAACACAAAAAACAGATATTAAAAAAGAGAAAAGGGGTGTGTGGCGCTTCCCAGTGTTAGAAAGATAGTCAATAGTCACACGAAAAGATGTAAACTTATCTTTGAATCAACTGTGTGTTTCCATGATAAGGATCAGACCTCAATGAAAAATATACAGGGTTATCCAAAGAGATCCGAATTGCTTGAGAAAGGTAACCGAACGCTGAAAATCAGCGTTCGGTTACCTTTCTTGGCCATTCGGCTATCCAGAGAGCAGGCAATTCGCCAAATCCTGGCGAATTGCCTGAACATACGGTGCCTGTTCGGTGTCTGTTCGAGGGCAGTGAAATCCCCATAGAGAAGCAATGCTTCGGCTATTCAGAGAACACAAACCAGCAGTGAAAGGTTCCCCTAATGCCCTGCCATTCGGTGGTTTAATTCGGCAAGTTAATTCAGGAGAATCCCATAGGCTTCAATGTTAAAAATATTCCCGTTTTAATTCAATATCTAATAAACCATACATTATAAAATTCTGCAGTAAAAAGTCTCTTTATATATAGATTTTTTCGGAAATTAAGCATTTTTCTGGATTTTTTTTTTTTTTTAAGTTTACTTCTTTTTTCTGTAACAGCCTTTTTATTATCATTCCCTGGATCATATGCAAATTTCAGACATTTTCGCTCAGTAGTTTCTTTGCAAACAGCGTTTCATTTTCACAGATTCATACAAACTATTTTGCTAATTTATTCACTGCCTCGTCTGCAGTCTCAGCTGCTTCGGCTGTGTTCGGCTCCTGCTCGGGCTTGGTTTTCGGCAGGTTAATCCAGATGTTTTGGAGGGTTTTCGGCGTGCATTCGGTGGGTTTTGCGGTTTGTTTTCGTCAGGTTTGCGGTAGCCTTTCCCTGCAATTCGGGGAAACTGTGGTGCTTGCTGAATACACCGCAGGGTCACCGAAATGGGATCGGCAAAAGGAACCGAATTGAAGAGAACAAAAAGTCACCGAACGTGCAGTGACTTTTCGAATCTCTTTGAATAACCCTGATAGTAAACATAGCGTAATACAGTAGGTACAATATACTGTTATCAAAAAGGTGGACTGAAAAACTCACACTTTAAAGAGCCTGGCCTGGCTCTGGTTTATTCACTTGTGAATTGTGAGTAGACTCCACACGGCCCAAACACTGGCCTCAATCAGAAGCTTTTTCTCAAAGTAAAGGGAGAACTTCATAGTGTAAAATGTTAAACACTTCATCAAAAGGTACATATACACTACTCTGCTTCCCTAAGCAAAGCTGTGAGGCGTGGGTGCTTTAGACTAGCTGAAGTCTGTATTTGACCAGTACTCACACAATGAAGTTCAGCAGATAGCTTCAACTCAGCAAAACTGACACGTAGAAAGATGAATCCAGTTGAAGAGTTTAATGATCAGACTGACAATCTTGTTAATGTACAGATTATGCAGGTAAAAAGACATTAGATTTTGTCCAGCAGTGAGAAGAGCATGGCTGCTATGTAACCAGGAAGTACCTTAGAACAAGACACTAAGCAAAGGGGTGGAACTAGCTGAAAGCAGAAAGCTAAGGAAGCTCAGCAGGGACAAAATAGCTGTGAAATCAATAGCATGTAGGCAGCAAAGGCAGATTCAACACAAAACAGGAAAATATAAAATAAATCCTAAAACATGTGGCATGACACTCCCCGCCTGAAATCTTTAGATTTCAATAAGCTAACACTATAACTTTAAATGTCCTCCTGGAAACCCAATGCGGAGACCTAAAAACCAAAGGTAAAGCTTTCAACAATACACTTTATAGTCAGTAAGTAAGTCAACAGTCTTAAACGTAGGACATAGTTCCAGATGCGAGGAGTAGTTTAACAAGTTAACCCATCTTCGTGCTGGGGGAAGCCACTCTAGGCCAAAACCTCCACCAACACAATTGTAATCCAACTGGCTGTATGTGGAAAGACTTCTGAAAAACCACACGCTTCCCCCTGTGGCGTCCATTGAGGAGTATAAGTACAATTCCATAAGCATTTTACCAAATTTCTCTTCCACCATTACCTTTCTCTTAAGTTACCTTTACTTCCCTCCAACAACCCAAACCCCCCCCCCCACCCCCGCTCTCCCCATAAATAAAACACACGACAAAAGTATTGGCGGTTTGAAAAGGTCACGTCTTTTATTTATTAATTAAGGCCAAAAAATCATTGCCTTTGTGGCAGAATTATCAGCGATCCTCGCTTTCTTGGAATAGGTAACACCAGATAACACTGGCAACCGCAATGCACCACCAGCATTGCCCAGAAATAGCGGCCGGCCCCACGTGGCTGAGCTAGCGCGACCACACGCTGCTCTCTTTATAGCAGATAGCAGGCCGAGAGGATCTGCAAACCAGGAGGCACCTGAGTTTGGCCGCACAAACCACCACACAGACCCCCTAACCTACAGACCCTCCCCCTCTATCGCCTCTCCACATGCCAGGGCCGCATATTTCACCGCCACCAGAAATGAGGACCCCTTTTACCGCCACCAATAAAAGACCGTGACTTTTTCACTTACCTTACACAAGGGTCTTTATCAGCCCTTCGATGTTGCCAACGAAAAAGGTTGTTCCCCGCTGCCGACAAATGGACGCTGTCGTTCCTAAACAATTCCTCCTGCCTTGTCACTATGTTCTGGTGCTCCAAAAACCTTTCCTCCCATCCTCAGCATAATCTTTTTCGCTGCCTGGTTTAGCTTCTTTCTCTGGATGTATCCTGCACCCTGCAGTTCCTCCACACTAATCTAGCAATTACATTAGACCACACTATCTGAACATCCGGCCATTCCTTCCCGAACTACCTAAATGTCTCCCGGACCCTATTCCGCAAATCTATCGTCGTCATAGCCCCTATATCGTTACCCCATAAATGCACTATCATTATATCCGGCTTCCCCCACCTTCTCCTAGATTGAATATAGAATATTTGATACATCTGAGGGTTGGGATTTAGGGGTTATTATTGCAGAGGATCTAAGGGTAATAGAGCAGCAGGAAATGCTGGCAGAATGCTTGGTTGTGTAGGGAGAGCCTGTATTAGCAGTAGGAAAAGGGAAGTGCTCATGCCACTGTACAGAGCACTGGTGAGACCTCACTTGGAGTACTGTGTGCAGTACTGGAGACCGTATCTCCAGAAGGATATAGACATCTTAGAGAGAGTTCAGAGAAGGGCTACTAAAATGGTGTACGGCTTGAAGGAGAAAAGTTACCAGGAAAGGCTTAATGATCTTAACATGTACAGCTTGGAAAAAAGACGAGACAGAGGAGATATGATAGAAACATTTAAATACGTAAAGGGAATCCACAAGGTAGAGGAAGGGAGTATATTTAAAAGGAAACAAAGTAGCAAAACAAGAGGACATAGTTTTAGATTAGAGGGGCAAAGGTCTAAAAGTAACATCAGGAAGCATTATTTTACCCGAGAGGGTGGTGGATACATGGAACAGTCTTCCAGTAGAAGTGGTAGAGGCCAAAACAGTAATTGAATTTAAGCAGGCATGGGATAGGCATAAGGCTATCCTAAACAAAAGATAAATCCAGGTAAAGTATCCATGTAATTGGGCAGACTAGATGGGCCGAAAGGTTCTTATCTGCCGACATTTTCTATGTTTCTACGTTTCTTTCCACCCCAGCAACATTACAGCCTTTTCCAAAGCCGCTTTGAATTGAGACCATCCTCATTCCTCAAAAAACATATGGCCGTTTGCAGGAGCCACCTCCAAATAACCTCTTACATAACACCGGGCATGCCTCCACTTAACCTCTGTATTACGCTCCAGTCTTTGTATAATATACCCTCCCCCTCTAAGTAATAGATTCCTTTTGTTTTCACATGCTTCTGACAGCCCCTCCCCCCCAGCAACCAAGGTCGCCCAGCTCCCGGTTATCTGATGCATTGTTCCTAGCTGGGTGTGATTACACTGTCTCTGCACCTTTCCTCTCTGTGTGTGTGTCCCTTGCAAAATGTAAATAATCGCAGTCTCCATTTTGGGTTGAAAAAAGCCTGGATCTTACGTACGTTATTGCCCGCATTCTGGGCCAGAAGCAGTACTTCTGCGGAATACTGACTTCAAGGGGAGCAGTCTGCACGTGCACAGGAACCCCCACGTTACAGTCTCGTTCCCCGAATGCCCTCTGGGTTAAGCTAAATGGGGACTTCTCCAAAGGACCAGCCATTCTACCTAACAGCACCTCCTTCCCCCACTTCTCTCAATATTTCTGGCAGTTCATATGCTGATTTTAACTACATTACTTTCCTACCCCCCTTCGCTTCACCCCTAATCAGTATCTTGACACCTTCCTTAAAAAATCTCTTACTCCATTCTCCTTATCCTCCATCTTATGAGTCCTCAGCCCTGGAATCCTTTACCAATAGTACGAGGCTACACATGTGAAAGTCTTTAACCCCCATCCACCAATGAAACGGTTTCTTGCTTAGTATATTAATCTATAGGCCCGAAGTTAAATCAACCTACCCAAAATAGTGAAACAGCATTTGCTAACATACAAAATACCTGTTTAGTTCATAAGCCTCTTCAGAAATTATAACAGACACATTTAGATGTGTATTTGGTTAGTAATTGTTATATATTCATAAGTCTGCCAGAAACGATCTGGAGTAATTTAGTTGCGCAAATGTAAGCTTAACACAGATTGAACAGTTACTGCTGCAGCACTTCCTCATTGACAGCAGATCATGTGACTTTTTGAGGCTTAAGATGGCTGCCAGCCATGTGGTCACTGATTACCTATGTTTATAAGATCATACAGACTATACAAATAATAAGGTTTGATCAAGTATTACAAAGTGAAGCAAATATCAATAAGCATATTCTAGCTAGAAATGCAAATCACTACAACGGGTAAATTAGCACGTATTTAACCCAATAGATTACACACACACGCCTATAGTATAATGTTAAAATAGAGACAAATTCACAGAATTAATACTCATCCACTCCCAGGCTTTATGATGATGGTACGAGTGGGAAAGATGAGGGAGTTGCTGCTCATGGTTCCTCCATTTCGGACATAAGTCTCTCCTCTCCCTCAATAAAGACAAAGTTAGCGTTCTGAAATAATTATTTACTCAACTGTAGCAAGTGCGCAAAAAAGATTGTCCATTACTGCTGTGTCACTTCAAAAATTGCCTCAATTAGTATAGTGAACTTAAATACAGTATACAAATTAATTTATTCATCAATTTATTGCTTAGCCCTTGGGTTACTTTCTTTATAATCAAATACACACGGTGAGACAACCCCCCTCCCTTCCAGAACACATTACAGATAACAACAGGCTCCAGCCACTGGACAATAGAAAAGCTCCAGCCACTGGACAATAGAAAAGCTCCAGCCACTGGACAATAGAAAAGACAGTCAACACAATGGGATGTTTACACATGCGTCTTCTCTAAACAGTGTGCTTAGGGAAACACAGGATGTTAGAGTGCAAGCTCTTGAGCAAGGGGCCTCTCCTACTGTTTAATGAGTGCAAAATATAACAATTTATAACTGTAACATACAGATACACACTTTGACAACAGCATTGCACATCACACACTCTCTACACTATATACAGAGACAATAAACTGTAAAGCAAAATACTTGCAAATAAACATTGGGGCAGCCGTTTCGTTACAGTTTGCTTTGTATGCTTCTGGCCTGTTCAGTACAAAAATGACTGCAGCTCATCAAAATGTATCGATTTTGGAGTGCTATTTGGTGCTAGAACACCCACTATTCATGTGTGTGATTCTTAAAATTGACCGTCAGTCATTTGCTAGAGTGAGCACTTTAACTATAAAAGGCACGGCAATCCTCAGACAGACACAGGCAAAATTACTGAACCCAAATGCACCTAATATGATGATTTTCATATGATGATGGTGATGGTAAAATGGAGTTAGCTGTCCAGGAACAAAAAGGTTAGACTGATTTTTCTGTCCCTTGCTTTCCCTTCTTTATTACCCCTGCCCCTCCCCTTCCGGTTATCTGCCCCCGAGACCCAATCCCAGCGATAATCCTAAAACAAAAGGGGAACCAATTGTAACTCCTCCCAACTTTCTACTTTATCTTAAACAGGGAAATTGCTTAAGCTTCTTCATTCCCAGTCTCTCGTCAATACGGAGTGATGGAGGAGCGCAGGTTGCGCTTGTGCTGGCTAAAAGGCTTCTTGCAATGGCTTAACAGCTTCCTTGGAACCTCTTCAGTAGGATAATAGCGAGGCATTTTACGCAGTTTGACTACACGTGTACCGCCATTCTTATCCCCACCGACTGACTTTGACACAGTAGCTCTAGCTGTCTCCCTTTTCTTCCTTTCAATCTTTGTTTCTGGGGCTTTGTACTTGCACTTGTAGAGGGCTTTCCTGACAGAACTGGAACATTTCCGGATTCCGCAGATCAGCACTGGATTCCGGCTGGCATGGGGCCGGTTCATCTTCACAGTCTCGGTTTTCTTCTTCAAGGTGCGTTTTAAAGAGACAAATCGAGCAGCTGCTTGCTGTGGATTGTTAGGTAGATTTTCTCTAGGCGTACGAGAGGGTAAGGGTGCTACCCAACTATTGGGATCATCCTGAGCGAATTCTTTATCCATCGTCTTGAGAAATTCCCTGTCTTCTCTTGCCAGTACCAGTTTGTTGTCATCATTGGTAGAATTGAACACTGTGGCTCCAAAGGTGGTATCCCAGGACTGAAAGGCATTTAATTTATCTTGGTCGTCATGTTGCCATTCGTTGCTGTTCAATTTATCCTTCACTCTGTAATGGTGTGGGCACGGTTCAAGATAGGTGTTGCAACCAGTTGGCAAGATATGTGTTTTGTAGGAAGCAATCTTAGTAGGCACCTTCATTTCCCTTATACAAACATTGCCTATGATAACCCAACCTAGATCAAGGCATTGAGCGAATGGTGCATCATGTGGACCATTAATTTGTTGCCGTACCTTATGTACTCTGAGGATATCTCTGCCCAGGAGAATTAGGATAACTGCATTCTTGTCAAGGGCTGGAATTTTGTTAGCTATAGCCTTCAGATGAGGATGGTGTAGGGCAGCTTCTGGTGTAGGGATCTCTTGCTTGATAGATGGGATCTGGTTGCACTCGACAAGTGTGGGTAATTCCAGATTGCCCCCAAGAGAAGCTACTACGAATCCGCTGGCTCTTCTTCCAGAGACCTCTGTAATGCCACTACATGTACCTAAAGTATAAGGGTAGGAATCTCCTTTTATGTTGAAAAGATCAAAGAGTTCTGTTCTTGCGAGGGACAGATTGCTCTGATCGTCCAGGATGGCGTATACTTTAGCAGACTTTCCTGGGTGATCCTTGTGATATATGTTAACCAAGCATATGTAGCGCTCACTCCCGGAGGAGCCGCTGAATGTAACCTCGGGTTAGTCTCTCCGCACTAGGGAATAAATATACACCAGCACTGTTGTGGATTTTATAAATTATATACTTTACTGGTCTCAATAAAGCGGCATATATAATGTAAAACACAGTGCATAAAAAACAGGATTTCGTAATGCGAGAAACGCGCAGCGGTAAAATAAAAGTTTAACCCCTTCATTTCTGGAGTGTAAGTCCCGTGCAGGTTATGTCCCAAAAAGGTGTATGTGTGTGAGCTCAGGTACCCGGGTACTATATTTCAACTGGCCAGTGAAAGGATTTGGTAAATCTTCGGCTAGTCACGTTGGGGCCCTGTAGATTTAAGCAATGCTGCAGCGTGATTTGTTATAGTTTGACTGTGGCCTGGAAGGCCTCTCACCCATCCGCCAGACACTCTGTTCCGCTGCCCGATCAAGGACGTCTCTCCGCTGGATTTCCTTGGGACTCTGTGCCACCGGATCCGCTTCTCCTGCTTGTCAGTCTTTACAGCAAGGTCACGGCCTACCGCCTGCACTCCCTGTGGATCATCGCGGTCTCCTTACTCGGGGTCCAATCTGCTACTCTGTGCCTGTGCAAACCTCTCCGCGGTGGATTACTAGGTCTCTGGCAAGTCAATATATCGATCCCAGCATCGGCAAGGCAGCGCCTGCTCTTCGGCCTGGTAATAATCGCTCACAGTCTCACGTGCGTCTCACTTGGTTCACTCCTCGGCTCACACTGGCTCTCCTTCCACGAGGCTGCGGCTGTCCTCTCCTCAATCCCCACCCACTTCCTGTCTCTGCCCCAAAGCATGCTGGAAAACGTAGTCCCATTGTGTCCAGTATGTTTACATTGCGATTGTCTCCCTCTGGTGGCCAAAACTGAGCAATGCAGCAACAGAGTTTTAAACAGCGATACACATATTTTAGCACAAGACTTGTCGCAAAGATCTTCACCGCATACTGCTGTACAAGAAGAGGACACTATGGTAACTTCCTGATCTGTAGTCTCCCCGCCGTGCATTAACACAGGAGGGGAGTCTGTTTACGTTGCAGGCATGTCCTGAGATGGATGTAGCGCCTGCACATGATCCACACTATCACATTCTATGCACTTTGGCAAAGTGCTCAGTAGAAGCACAACATCTGAAACATACACCATATTTCTTTAGGAGCTCCTTGCGCTCTTGGAGTGGTTTCTTTCTGAAGCTGATGCATTTTTTGAGGGGATGTGGCTTCTTAATAGGACAAAGGCGGTTAGGATACTCAATCTTTTCACCTTGTTTGCACTCGTCAGGAATTGAGGTAGGAGGGGGGAGGACGTTAGGCTTCTTCACTGATACTGGACCCCTGCTGCCTCTCGGACATCTGAGGAAGAGGAAGGGGCCAGCTCCAAACTGTTCCCACAAAGTTGGGAGCATGGAATTGTCCAAAATGTCTTGGTATGCTGAAGCATTCAGAGTTCCTTTCACTGGAACTAAGGGGCCAAGCCCAGCTCCTGAAAAACAACCCCACACCATAATCCCCCCCTCCAAACTTTACACTTGGAACAATGCAGTCAGACAAGTACCGTTCTCCTGGCAACCGCCAAACCCAGACTCGTCCATCAGATTTCGAGATGGAGAAGTGTGATTCGTCACTCCAGAGAACGCGTCTCCACTGCTCTAGAGTCCAGTGGCGGTGTGCTTTACACCACTGCATCCGAAGCTTTGCATTGCACTTGGTGATGTATGGCTTGGATGCAGCTGCTCGGCCATGGAAACCCATTCCATGAAGCTCTGCGCACTGTTTTTGAGCTAATCTGAAGGCCACATGAAGTTTGGAGGTCTGTAGTGATTGACTCTGCAGAAAGTTGGCGACCTCTTCACACTATGCGCCTCAGCATCCGCTGACCCCGCTCCGTCAGTTTACGCGGCCTACCACTTCATGGCTGAGTTACTGTCATTCCCAAACACTTCCACGTTCTTATAATACAGCTGACAGGTGACTGTGGAATATTTAGGAGCGAGGAAATTTCACGACTGGATTTGTTACACAGGTGGCATCCTAACACAGTTCCACGCTGGAATTCACTGAGCTCCTGAGAGCGACCCATTCTTTCACAAATGTTTGTAAAAACAGTCTGCGTGCCTAGGTGCTTGATTTTATATACCTGTGGCCATGGAAGTGATTGGAACACCTGACTCTGATTATTTGCATGGGTGAGCGAATACTTTTGGCAATACAGTGTATGTTGGTCCACTCACATGTTCCTGAGCCGATATAGGCTCTCTTGTATGCGCCCGGGAGTTCGTTTGGATATGCACAACTCCTGCAAAAGCCTTATGAGCAAAGGAAACAACTGCCTTCAAGTGGCGTAAATTAAAATGGAATTTATTTCCAATAGGCCAAATATCAAAAAATTATTTTAATGAAGCATATGAATCCGCACACTGCTGGGAAGCACCTCTCTGCAGTATAATTAATGCAGCATATGAATCCACACACTGCTGGGAAGCGCCTCTCTGCAGTATAATTAATGCAGCATATGAATCCGCACACTGCTGGGAAGCACCTCTCTGCAGTATAATTAATGCAGCATATGAATCCACACACTGCTGGGAAGCGCCTCTCTGCAGTATAATTAATGCAGCATATGAATCCACACACTGCTGGGAAGCACCTCTCTCTGCAGTATAATTAATGCAGCATATAAATCCACACACTGCTGGGAAGCACCTCTCTGCGTATAATTAATGCAGCATATGAATCCACACACTGCTGGGAAGCGCCTCTCTGCAGTATAATTAATGCAGCATATGAATCCGCACACTGCTGGGAAGCACCTCTCTGCAGTATAATTAATGCAGCATATGAATCCACACACTGCTGGGAAGCACCTCTCTGCAGTATAATTAATGCAGCATATGAATCCACACACTGCTGGGAAGCGCCTCTCTGCAGTATAATTAATGCAGCATATGAATCCACACACTGCTGGGAAGCGCCTCTCTGCGGTATAATTAATGCAGCATATGAATCCACACACTGCTGGGAAGCGCCTCTCTGCAGTATAATTAATGCAGCATATGAATCCACACACTGCTGGGAAGCGCCTCTCTGCGGTATAATTAATGCAGCATATGAATCCACACACTGCTGGGAAGCGCCTCTCTGCAGTATAATTAATGCAGCATATGAATCCACACACTGCTGGGAAGCGCCTCTCTGCGGTATAATTAATGCAGCATATGAATCCACACACTGCTGGGAAGCGCCTCTCTGCAGTATAATTAATGCAGCATATGAATCCACACACTGCTGGGAAGCGCTCCCTGCGGTATATTAATGCAGCATATGAATCCACACACTGCTGGGAAGCGCCTCCTGCAGTATAATTAATGCAGCATATGAATCCACACACTGCTGGGAAGCGCCTCTCTGCAGTATAATTAATGCAGCATATGAATCCACACACTGCTGGGAAGTGCCTCTCTGCAGTATAATTAATGCAGCATATGAATCCACACACTGCTGGGAAGCGCCTCTCTGCGTATATAATGCATGCAGCATATGAATCCACACACTGCTGGGAAGCGCCTCTCTGCGGTATAATTAATGCAGCATATGAATCCACACACTGCTGGGAAGCGCCTCTCTGCAGTATAATTAATGCAGCATATGAATCCACACACTGCTGGGAAGTGCCTCTCTGCGGTATAATTAATGCAGCATATGAATCCACACACTGCTGGGAAGCACCTCTCTGCAGTATAATTAATGCAGCATATGAATCCACACACTGCTGGGAAGCGCCTCCCTGCGGTATAATTAATGCAGCATATGAATCCACACACTGCTGGGAAGCGCCTCCCTGCGGTATAATTAATGCAGCATATGAATCCACACACTGCTGGGAAGCGCCTCTCTGCAGTATAATTAATGCAGCATATGAATCCACACACTGCTGGGAAGCGCCTCCCTGCGGTATAATTAATGCAGCATATGAATCCACACACTGCTGGGAAGCACCTCTCTGCAGAGCATATGAATCCACACACTGCTGGGAAGCACCTCTCTGCAGTATAATTAATGCAGCATATGAATCCACACACTGCTGGGAAGCGCCTCCCTGCGGTATAATTAATGCAGCATATGAATCCGCACACTGCTGGGAAGCGCCTCTCTGCGGTATAATTAATGCAGCATATGAATCCACACACTGCTGGGAAGCGCCTCTCTGCGGTATAATTAATGCAGCATATGAATCCACACACTGCTGGGAAGCGTCTCTCTGCAGTATAATTAATGCAGCATATGAATCCACACACTGCTGGGAAGCGCCTCTCTGCGGTATAATTAATGCAGCATATGAATCCAAACACTGCTGGGAAGCGCCTCCCTGCAGTATAATTAATGCAGCATATGAATCCGCACACTGCTGGGAAGCACCTCTCTGCGGTATAATTAATGCAGCATATGAATCCGCACACTGCTGGGCGCCTCCCTGCGGTATAATTAATGCAGCATATGAATCCACACACTGCTGGGAAGCACCTCTCTGCGGTATAATTAATACAGCATATGAATCCACACACTGCTGGGAAGCGCCTCTCTGCGGTATAATTAATGCAGCATATGAATCCAAACACTGCTGGGAAGCGCCTCTCTGCAGTATAATTAATGCAGCATATGAATCCGCACACTGCTGGGAAGCACCTCTCTGCGGTATAATTAATGCAGCATATGAATCCGCACACTGCTGGGAAGCGCCTCCCTGCGGTATAATTAATGCAGCATATGAATCCGCACACTGCTGGGAAGAAGCGCCTCCCTGCGGTATAATTTAGGCTCGGGTCAGACGAGTTTTCACGTCCGTGATTGCGCCCAAAAGTACGTCTGTGATAGCATGACAGAAAGCCCATTGGAGCCCGACACACAAAGTACGTCCGCACTGAACTGCGGACGCACAACGGCCGCAGCCCACGGACGCAAGGCAGGCAAGAACGTACAACCCCTAGAACGGCCGTACAGAGTGCGCTGCGCCCGCCTAGCGGCCTGTGTGCGTGAGGAGGAGACGTCAGACGCACCTGTTTTGCGGCCTACACATAACGTCCAGACTGCAGAAACTTCTGGGGTGGCTGGAGTATTCTGGATGCTGGGGAGTGTGTTGTGGACGCTGGGGAGTATTTTGTGGACGCAGGGGAGTATTTTGTGGACGTAGGGGAGTGATTTGTGGACGCAGGGGAGTGATTTGTGAATGCGGCAGGTGACATGGACGTGGAGCGAATCATCACCGAAGTGGGGGAGCACCCTGAATTGTGGGACACTGCCAGCGAACATTATAAGGACAAGACCCGTAAGACAGACGCATGGGCAGCAGTGGCGAGGGCGGTGTACCCTGCATATGACACATGGTCTGATCACGAACAGAAAGTGCAGAGTGAGTATATGATTATTTAATTCATAATCAAAAGCATATTGAATAGAAAATAAATGTAACTGACAAATGGATTTATGAACGTCACATGTCAAATGCTCCCCATCTGCCAGGGCACCTCACCAGCTTCGCTAGTGAAATAGGTTGCCAGGGCATCACAATACCTGTTACTGTGTCGATTCACAGGCATGACATCATCATTAATGAATTCCTCCATACCAATAACAGACAACGAGTCATCCAAGTTAAAACCATCCCTCCCACAAACAAAATTATGCAACACACAGCAGCATTTCACTATATCTACACAAAAATCTATTTGCACATCTAGCGGCCTATGAAATATCCTCCACTTGTTGCTCAGTATGCCAAAGCTACACTCGACATATCGTCTCGCCTGCGACAGCCTGTAATTAAACACCCGCTTCTTCACAGTCAGGTGTGTCCCTGAGTATGGTCGCAGGAGATGTGTGGACAGACTGAATGCCTAATCCCCCACAAAGGCATAGGGGACTGCCACGTCTGTGCCAGGCAAAGGTGTGGGTCTGGGGATGTTCAGGGTCCCACTCTCTACTCCATTCCACAGTGTGGAGTTCATGAACAGTGTGGAGTCAGATTCCCTCCCGTATGACCCCACATCCACACAGACAAAATAATAGTTGGCATCTGCGACTGCCAGTAGGCCAATTGAAAAAAAAATGTTTATAATTGTAATACAGTGAGCCACTCTGCAGTGGCTTCACTATGCGGACATGTTTCCCATCCACTGCTCCCAGGCAGTTTGGAAAGTTCGCTCTGTCCAGGAATCCCTCAGCAATTCGTGCCCATGACTCGTCTGTGGGTGTTGGCATACATTCCTCCCTCATTGTGTCCCATATTGTCTGGCACACCTTGCGAAAAATCTCACCCGCTGTAGATCTGCCAACACGGAAATTATAATGCAGGTCCTTCAGACTGCATCCACTGGCAAGATACCTATGGAAAAACCAAAATGCGTGTTATGATCACATTGCATGAACCGCACCTAATATAATTCTTCTGTTTTGCAGCGCGTGAGGTCATCGTGAAATGGAGGACAGTCAGGGATAATTATACGCGGGTCCTCAAAAAAGATGCAGAATTGGCACGCTCTGGATCTGCGCGAGGAGGGGCCGCAGTTATGTATATGCCGAGCAGCTCTCATTCCTGCGACGGACCCTCGAACCACGACCTATGGCAAGCAGCATCGATGTCCCGTCAACATCCGGGGCACAGCGAGACGTCATGCCATGTGGTTCAGCCACCTGCTCTGAAGATGTGGAACAGGGTGGAGGCGAATCGCATTTGGAGGAGGAGGAGACCTCTGCACAGGAGCCAGATACTGCGAGATCGGACACCACCAGACTGGCGCCCAAGAGAAGGCCCCCCCTCCAATATCCTACTGCTCTGCATGGAGAGAGCCTGTGGAGTCATGGGTTTGATCCCAACGAGCACCTCTCCAGTAAGTGTCCTTGGGCGAGACACGTAACGGTACAGACTCACCACCCAGGACATACTGAAAACCAGAGAAATCTCAATGTATCCTTCCTGGAAAAATCCTTTCTCAAAAAAAAATATGTATCAGCATAGAGATGCAGACTAAGTCTCTATCAGGAGTATTTAGTGTCTTCTCGCCGAAAGTAAAGGACGCTGAATGTTGCTCTTACAAGAACAACCTCTAGCAGTGGTTTGAGTCACTGATTGATTGGCACTGTGGCACAGGAGTGGCACCAAATCTATGATGTGCCTGGTGGTGCCTCTTCTGTGCCAAACTGCCAATACCCACAATATATTACCAGTGTCACAGCTTCCGTACCTTACCACTTGTTGTGGTGGGCCTGTGGCTGCCTTTCTCATTCGGGCCACTGACGTACAGTCCACTGTCCAGCAGGGTCCTCCTCAGGATGTCAGGGTGTCAGTCTGTAGATACTGCTCCCACTGGAGACTATTCTATTTAACAGTGATATAGAAAGGGTAGTAGATACATGGAATATCCTCCCAGTGGGGGCAGTAACAGTGATATAGAAAGGGTAGTAGATACATGGAATATCCTCCCAGTGGGAGCAGTAACAGTGATATTGAAAGGGTAGCAGATACACGGAATATCCTCCCAGTGGGAGCAGTAACAGTGATATAGAAAGGGTAGCAGATACACGGAATATCCTCCCAGTGGGGGCAGTAACAGTGATATAGAAAGGGTAGTAGATACTGCTCCCACTGGGATTCTATTCCATGTATCTGCTACCCTTTCTATATCACTGTTACTGCCCCCACTGGGAGGCTATTCCATGTATCTACTACCCTTTCTATATCACTGTTACTGCCCCCACTGGGAGCTATTCCATGTATCTGCTACCCTTTCTATATCACTGTTACTGCTCCCACTGGGAGGCTATTCCATGTATCTTCTACCCTTTCTATATCACTGCTACTGCCCCACTGGGAGGCTATTCCATGTATCTACTACCCTTCTATATCACTGTTACTGCCCCCACTGGGAGGCTATTCCATGTAACAGTGATATAGAAAGGTAGTAGATACAGGGAATATCCTCCCAGTGGGAGCAGTAACAGTGATATAGAAAGGGTAGTAGATACATGGAATATCCTCCCAGTGGGAGCAGTAACAGTGATATAGAAAGGGTAGTAGATACATGGAATATCCTCCAGTGGGGGCGTAACAGTGATATAGAAAGGGTAGTAGATACATGGAATAGCCTCCCAGTGGGGGCAGTAACAGTGATATAGAATGGGTAGTAGATACATGGAATAGCCTCCCAGTGGGGCCGTAACAGTGATATAGAAAGGGTAGTAGATACATGGAATAGCCTCCCAGTGGGGGCAGTAACAGTGATATAGAAAGGGTAGTAGATACATGGAATAGCCTCCCAGTGGGAGCAGTAAGAGTGATATAGAAAGGGTAGTAGATACATGGAATATCCTCCCAGTGGGGGCAGTAACAGTGATACAGAAAGGGTAGTAGATACATGGAATAGCCTCCCAGTGGGAGCAGTAACAGTGATATAGAAAGGGTAGTAGATACATGGAATAGCCTCCCAGTGGGGGCTGTAACAGTGATATAGAAAGGGTAGTAATACATGGAATAGCCTCCAGTGGGAGCAGTAACAGTGATATAGAAAGGGTAGTAGATACATGGAATATCCTCCCAGTGGGAGCAGTTATCTGCTACCCTTCTATATCACTGTTACTGCCCCCACTGGGAGGCTATTCCATGTATCTACTACCCTTCTATATCACTGTTACTCCCCACTGGAGGCTATTCCATGTATCTACTACTCTTTCTATATCACTGTTACTGCCCCCACTGGGAGGCTATTCCATGTATCTACTACCCTTTCTATATCCACTGTTACTGCCCCCACTGGGAGGTTATTCCATGTATCTACTACCCTTTCTATATCACTGTTACATGGAATATCCTCCCAGTGGGGGCAGTATCTACTACCCTTTCTATATCACTGCTACTGCCCCCACTGGGAGGATATGCCATGTAACAGTGATATAGAAAGGGTAGTATATACATGGAATAGCCTCCCAGTGGGAGCAGTAACAGTGATATAGAAAGGGTAGTAGATACATGGAATATCCTCCCAGTGGGAGCAGTAACAGTGATATAGAAAGGGTAGTAGATACATGGAATAGCCTCCCAGTGGGAGCAGTAACAGTGATATAGAAAGGGTAGTAGATACATGGAATAGCCTCCCAGTGGGGGCAGTAACAGTGATATAGAAAGGATAGTAGATACATGGAATAACCTCCCAGTGGGAGCAGTAACAGTGATATAGAAAGGGTAGTAGATACATGGAATAGCCTCCCAGTGGGGGCAGTAACAGTGATATAGAAAGGGTAGTAGATACATGGAATAGCCTCCCAGTGGGGCAGTAACAGTGATATAGAAAGGGTAGTAGATACATGGAATAGCCTCCCCGGGCAGTAACAGTGATATAGAAAGGGTAGTAGATACTGGCTCCCACTGGGAGGATATTCCATGTAACAGTGATATAGAAAGGGTAGTAGATACATGGAATAGCCTCCCAGTGGGAGCAGTAACAGTGATATAGAAAGGGTAGTAGATACATGGAATATCTCCCAGTGGGGGCAGTAACAGTGATATAGAAAGGGTAGTAGATACATGGAATATCCTCCCAGTGGGGGCAGTAACAGTGATATAGAAAGGGTAGTAGATACATGGAATATCCTCCCAGTGGGGCACAGTAACAGTGATATAGAAAGGGTAGTAGATACATGGAATATCCTCCCAGTGGGAGCAGTAACAGTGATATAGAAAGGTAGTAGATACATGGAATATCCTCCCAGTGGGGGCAGTAACAGTGATATAGAAAGGGTAGTAGATACATGGAATATCCTCCCAGTGGGGGCAGTAACAGTGATATAGAAAGGGTAGTAGATACATGGAATATCCTCCCAGTGGGGGCAGTAACAGTGATATAGAAAGGGTAGTAGATACATGGAATAACCTCCCAGTGGGGGCAGTAACAGTGATATATAAAGGGTAGTAGATACATGGAATATCCTCTCAGTGGGGGCAGTAACAGTGATATAGAAAGGGTAGTAGATACATGGAATAGCCTCCCAGTGGGAGCAGTAACAGTGATATAGAAAGGGTAGTAGATACGTGTAATAGCCTCCCAGTGGGGGCAGTAACAGTGATATAGAAAGGGTAGTAGATACATGGAATAGCCCCCCAGTGGGGGCAGTAACAGTGATATAGAAAGGGTAGTAGATACATGGAATAGCCTCCCAGTGGGGGCAGTAACAGTGATATAGAAAGGGTAGTAGATACATGGAATAGCCTCCCAGTGGGGGCAGTAACAGTGATATAGAATGGGTAGTAGATACATGGAATAGCCTCCCAGTGGGAGCAGTAACAGTGATATAGAAAGGGTAGTAGATACTGCTCCCACTGGGAGGCTATTCCATGTATCTACTACCCTTTCTATATCACTGTTACTGCTCCCACTGGGAGGCTATTCCATGTAACAGTGATATAGAAAGGGTAGTAGATACATGGAATATCCTCCCAGTGGGAGCAGTAACAGTGATATAGAAAGGGTAGTAGATACATGGAATAGCCTCCCAGTGGGAGCAGTAACAGTGATATAGAAAGGGTAGTAGATACATGGAATAGCCTCCCAGTGGGAGCAGTAACAGCGATATAGAAAGGGTAGTAGATACATGGAATAGCCTCCCAGTGGGAGCAGTAACAGTGATATAGAAAGGGTAGTAGATACATGGAATAGCCTCCCAGTGGGAGCAGTAACAGTGATATAGAAAGGGTAGTAGATACATAGAATATCCTCCCAGTGGGGGCAGTAACAGTGATATAGAAAGGGTAGTAATACATGGAATAGTCTCCCAGTGGGAGCAGTAACAGGGATATAGAAAGGGTAGTAGATACATGGAATAGCCTCCTGGGGAGCAGTAACAGTGATATAGAAAGGGTAGTAGATACATGGAATAGCCTCCCAGTGGGAGCAGTAACAGTGATATAGAAAGGGTAGTAGATACATGGAATAGTCTCCCAGTGGGGCAGTAACAGTGATATAGAAAGGGTAGTAGATACATGGAATAGCCTTCCAGTGGGAGCAGTAACAGTGATATAGAAAGGGTAGTAGATACATGGAATAGTCTCCCAGTGGGGGCAGTAAGAGTGATATAGAAAGGGTAGTAGATACATGGAATAGCCTCCCAGTGGGAGCAGTAACAGTGATATAGAAAGGGTAGTAGATACATGGAATAGCCTCCCAGTGGGAGCAGTAACAGCGATATAGAAAGGGTAGTAGATACATGGAATAGCCTCCCAGTGGGAGCAGTAACCGTGATATGGAAAGGGTAGTAGATACATGGAATAGCCTCCCAGTGGGAGCAGTAACAGTGATATAGAAAGGGTAGTAGATACATAGAATATCCTCCCAGTGGGGGCAGTAACAGTGATATAGAAAGGGTAGTAATACATGGAATAGTCTCCCAGTGGGAGCAGTAACAGGGATATAGAAAGGGTAGTAGATACATGGAATAGCCTCCCTGTGGGAGCAGTAACAGTGATATAGAAAGGGTAGTAGATACATGGAATAGCCTCCCAGTGGGAGCAGTAACAGTGATATAGAAAGGGTAGTAGATACATGGAATAGTCTCCCAGTGGGGGCAGTAAGAGTGATATAGAAAGGGTAGTAGATACATGGAATAGCCTTCCAGTGGGAGCAGTAACCGTGATATAGAAAGGGTAGTAGATACATGGAATAGTCTCCCAGTGGGGGCAGTAAGAGTGATATAGAAAGGGTAGTAGATACATGGAATAGCCTCCCAGTGGGAGCAGTAACCGTGATATAGAAAGGGTAGTAGATAAATGGAATAGCCTCCCAGTGGGGGCAGTATCTACTACCCTTTCTATATTACTGTTACATGGAATATCCTCCCAGTGGGGGCAGTAACAGTGATATAGAAAGGGTAGTAGATACATGGAATAGCCTCCCAGTGGGAGCAGTAACAGTGATATAGAAAGGGTAGTAGATACATGGAATATCCTCCCAGTGGGAGCAGTAACCGTGATATAGAAAGGGTAGTAGATACATGGAATAGCCTCCCAGTGGGAGCAGTAACAGTGATATAGAAAGGGTAGTAGATACATGGAATAGCCTCCCAGTGGGGGCAGTAACAGTGATATAGAAAGGGTAGTAGATACATGGAATAGCCTCCCAGTGGGAGCAGTAACAGTGATATAGAAAGGGTAGTAGATACATGGAATAGCCTCCCAGTGGGAGCAGTAACAGTGATATAGAAAGGGTAGTAGATACATGGAATAGCCTCCCAGTGGGAGCAGTAACAGTGATATAGAAGGGTAGTAGATACATGGAATAGTCTCCCAGTGGGAGCAGTATCTAATATCCTTTCTATATCACTGTTACTGCTCCCACTGGGAGGCTATTCCATGTATCTACTACCCTTTCTATATCACTGTTACTGCTCCCACTGGGAGGCTATTCCATGTATCTACTACCCTTTCTATATCACTGTTACTGCTCCCAGTGGGAGCAGTATCTACTACCATTTTATATCATGTTACTGCCCCCACTGGGAGGCTATTCCATGTATCTACTATCCTTTCTATATCACTGTTACTGCCCCCACTGGGAGGATATTCCATGTCTCTACTACCCTTTCTATATCACTGTTACTGCCCCCACTGGGAGGTTATTCCATGTATCTACTACCCTTTCTATATCACTGTTACTGCTCCCACTGGAGGCTATTCCGTGTATCTCTACCCTTTCTATATCACTGTTACTGCCCCCACTGGGAGGCTATCCATGTATCTACTACCCTTTCTATATCACTGTTACTGCTCCCACTGGGAGGATATTCCATGTCTCTACTACCTTTCTATATCACTGTTACTGCCCCCACTGGGAGGATATTCCATGTATCTACTACCCTTTCTATATCATTGTTACTGCTCCCACTGGAGGCTATTCCATGTATCTACTATCCTTTCTATATCACTGTTACTGCCCCCACTGGGAGGATATTCCATGTCTCTACTACCCTTTCTATATCACTGTTACTGCCCCCACTGGGAGGTTATTCCATGTATCTACTACCCTTTCTATATCATTGTTACTGCTCCCACTGGGAGGCTATTCCATGTATCTACTATCCTTTCTATATCACTGTTACTGCCCCCACTGGGAGGATATTCCATGTCTCTACTACCCTTTCTATATCACTGTTACTGCCCCCACTGGGAGGTTATTCCATGTATCTACTACCCTTTCTATATCACTGTTACTGCTCCCACTGGGAGGCTATTCCGTGTATCTGCTACCCTTTCTATATCACTGTTACTGCCCCCACTGGGAGGCTATTCCATGTATCTACTACCCTTTCTATATCACTGTTACTGCTCCCACTGGGAGGATATTCCATGTCTCTACTACCCTTTCTATATCACTGTTACTGCCCCCACTGGGAGGATATTCCATGTATCTACTACCCTTTCTATATCATTGTTACTGCCCCCACTGGGAGCTATTCCATGTAACAGTGATATAGAAAGGGTAGTAGATACATGGAATAACCTCCCAGTGGGAGCAGTATCTACTACCCTTTATCACTGTCACTGCCCCCACTGGGAGACTATTCCATGTATCTGTAGCGCTCACTCCCGGAGGAGCCGCTGAATTTAAACCTCGGGTCAGTCTCCCCGCACTAGGGAATAAATATACACCAGCACTGTTGTGGATTTTATACGTTATATAGTTTACTGATCTCAAATAAACTGGCATATATAAAGCAGCACGGTATACATATGTATTTACAGAAGTTCGTAATGCGAGAAACGCGCAGCGGAAAAGAAAAATGAATATTAACCCCTTCGTTGTTGGAATGTGAGTCCCGTACAAGTTGTGTCCCAAAAAGGTGTACGTGTATGCGTGTGTTGGTACCCGGGTACTAGATTCAACTGGCCAGTGAATAAAACAAACAAATCTTCGACTAGTCAAGTTGGGGCCCTGTGGAATTAAACAATGCTGCAGCGTGCGTTTCTTTATTCTACTTTGACTGCGGCCTGGGAGGCCTCTCACCCATCCGATAGGTAATCTGTTCAGGACCCGATCAAAGATTTCTCTCCGCTGTTTACTGGGACTCTGTGCCACCGGATCCGCTCTCCACACTGCGTACAATGGTTTACTGCCTGCACTCCCAATGGATCATCGCAGTCTCCTTACACGGGGTCCAGCCAGAACCAGCTTCTTGTCCTCAGACCTCCCAGCTTGGTATAGACAGATCTCCCCAGGGTCACTGTCCCGATCCCCAGCACCAGCGAGGTAGCCCCTGCGCTCTGGCCTGGTCACGATCCTTAACAGCTCTGCCTGCGTCCTTCTCCTTTCAGCTCCCAGCTCACTCTGAGCATGCTTTCCACTAGGCTGCTGATGCCTTTCCTTTCCTACACACCCACTTCCTGTCCTCACGCAAAGCATCATGGAAAATGTAGTTCAGTGTTTTCCCGGCTTGCCCAGCATAATCTTACCATGGTCTCTGTCTCCCTCTGGTGGCCATAATAATTAAATGCAGCAGAACACAGTCTTTAAAACAGCGCTACATATCTATTACCCTTTCTATGCTACTGGTACATGGAATATCCTCCCAGTGGGAGCAGTAACAGTGATATAAGAGTGAGAGATCTCCCCTGCTGTGAAGGAGAAGTTGTGTTTTTAACTCCTGCCGGACCAGGTATCTGAGCTCCACATTAAAAAACACAGCTGATGCACATTGCAGCGTGGCGCTCAGCTCAGATAACTGGTCCAACATGAATTAAAAACACAAGCTTCTCCTTCACAGCAGGTGGAGATTGTGTGTGTGTGTCTATAGAGGAGGAGGGGTGCCACAATCTCGGGGCAGAGGGAGGGAGAGCAGGAAGTGGGATCACTCACTTCCTGCCCTGGGGGATCTCTGCTGCGGAGCAGGGCTGGTCACACCTCCTCACTTGTCAGGTGGAAGAGGAGCACCACTGCAGCACGAGGCAGCACTTGGCCCACAGTTCTGCGGCATCTCTGGAGCGCCCTCCCCCTCATCAGCCCGGAAGTGAAGGAGCTGCTCCAGTCACAAGGAGGAGGAGGATACTTTTCCTAATGGGCGACACTAGAAACCCCCGGCCAGCAGTGGCCAGGGAACTGGATTGTGGCTCCCCCTAGTTTGGCACCAGGCCAGGACAGTAAGGCAGCCGCCTGTGCTGCCTTACATTAGCGCCGGCCCTGGTTGGAGGTGGCATTAGCTTCCGAGTCTTTCTGGTCAATGAGGATGACCCCATCGTGCACTTCCTCCTGCCAGCCACGTACTAGTCCTTGGGTTTCTGGGCACACAAAACCCTCCCTTGAGGAATCCCCACCTTCAATGCCCCCACTACTTAAATATTCCTCCTCATCCTCATCCTCCTCCTGTCTGATCTGAGGAGGACCCGCTGGAATGCTGTCTGCGGAAAGACTGGGACCTTGAGAGCTAGGGAAGGCCTCCTCTTCCTCCCGCTGCTCTGCCACTAGAGCCACATCTATAATTCTCCGCAGAGTGTGCTCCAGCAGGAACACTAACGGAATTGTGTCACTGATGCATGCACTGTCCCTGCTCACCATCCTCGTTGCCTCCTCAAATGGTGACAGTACAGTGCATGCATCCTTGATCATCAGCCACTGCGGGGGGGGGGAACCAAGTTGACCTGAACCTGTCCTTGTGCCATACTCACACAGGTACTCGTTGATGGCCCTCTGCTGCATGTACAGACGCTGCAGCATTGCTAATGTCGAGTTCCACCTGGTGGGCATGTCACAGATCAGACGGTTTGTGGGAAGGTGGAATTCTCTTTGAATTTCTGCCAGGCGAACACTTGCTGGGAATGACCGTCTGAAGTGGCTGCAGACTTTTCTGGCCTGGCTGAGAAGCTCTGCCAGCCCTGGGTACCTTGTTAGGAAACGCTGTACCACTAGATTTAGGACGTGTGCTAGGCATGGTACGTGCGTCAATTTACCCTTGCGTAGGGCGGAGAGAAGGTTGCTGCCATTATCACAGACGACCATTCCCAGCTGAAGCTGGCGTGGTGTTAACCATCTCTGCATCTGCCCCTGCAGAGCCGACAGAATTTCTGGCCCGGTGTGGCTCCTGTCCCCTAAACAAACCAGCTCAAGCACAGTATGGCATCTTTTTGCTTGAGCCATTGCGTAGCCCCTGCCACGCGTCGGTTTAACTGCCACTTCGCCAGAGAAAGCGGAGGAGGAGGAAGAGGTGGTGGAGCAGACAGACCTCTTACAAGCAGCTTTCTGGAGGCGTGGTTGATGAACAAGCTCCAGCACAGAGCCCTGTCCTGGATCCCTCCCAGCTGCAAGCAGAGTTACCCAGTGTGCCGTGAAGGAAATGTAACGACCCTGTCCATGCTTGCTGGACCAAGTGTCTAAAGTCACATGTACCTTGCTGCTGACTGCCTTTCCCAATGACTCCTTAACATTGTCTTCCACGTGCTGGTATAGTGCTAGAATGGCCTTCCGTGAAAAGAAATGGCATTTTGGAACCTGCCACTGTGGTACAGTACATTCAGCAAATTCACAGAAGTGAGCAGAGTCCACCAGCTGGAAAGGAAGCAGCTGCAATGCGAGTAATTTTGCTAAGCTGGCATTTAGACGCTGTGCTTGGGACTATAATTTTTCTTACGCTGCAGCAGCTGGGGCAACGTAATCTGACTGCATAAATCTTCAGCTGATAGGATGCTGTCACATTGTGAGGAAGGACCTGGTACATCCATTACTGTAGCATCATCCCTGTCAGTGGAGGTTGGAGTCAATGATATGGCAGGACATATAGTGGGGGTAGAGACAGGTGAGGAGGACCTACGCAAAGTTTTGCGCCAACGGGATGCGTGGCAGGTGGTCATATATCGCTTCAAGCACGTGGTACCCAAGTGTCTGGTGTCTTTCCCATGCTTGAGCCTCATCTGACATAGATTACAAATAGCAATGGTGCGGTCTGCTGCACATTTCTTAAAGAACTCCCAGACAGCAGAGTTCATGGATGTGTGTGTGACGGAATGGGTGTTGTCCGCCTGCGGGTGTGCTCCTATCTGCTCCTCCCACTGTGCTTACCGCCGACCCGACTACCGAGTGGCACAGCACTCGGCGTCTCGAGCGGCCTGGAGTGA
>RXON01000875.1:0-36196 GCA_009667805.1 Leptobrachium leishanense | reverse complement strand
GGGGCACAGGAGGAAGATGGGGTTCCTGTGCTGGATTACGTCTTGAAGCTCCGGGAGCGCTTGGCGGAACTGGCGGGGTTCGTGCAGGAGAACATGGAAACGGCCCAAGCTCAGCAGAAGGCGTGGTACGATCGCGCTGCGTGCAGTCGCTCGTTCTGCGTGGGGCAGAAGGTTCTGGTGTTGAAACCACAGCGGCAGAACAAGCTGCAGGCGGCCTGGCAAGGTCCTTACAAGGTGGTAACCCAACTGGGGGATACCACCTATGTGGTTGTCAGCTGCGCAGACACCAGAATCCAGCGGACGTTCCACGTCAATATGCTGAAGGCCTTCCATGAGCGGCCGGAGACGGTGGACGCCATATGCGCGCCGGCTGCCGAGGAGACGGAACCGTTTCCGTTGGAAGAACTTCCGGGGTGGCCAGGCAGCCTTCCGGGGTGGATCAGGTGCAGCTGGGGGAGGAGTTAGGACACGAGAAACAGGCGCAGGCGCGGCAGCTGCTTCTCGCCTACCCGGGGGTTTTCTCGGCTCTCCCGGGATACACGGACCAGGCCATCCATCAGGTGGACACGCCCGGTCAGAGACCCCTTCGGCAACCTGCATACCGGCTCCCGGAAGCGGTCCGCGAGTCCATGCGGGCCGAGATCCGGGAGATGCTGGAGCTGGGGGTCATTGAACCGTCGGCCAGTCCATGGGCGTCGCCCGTGGTCCTGGTGCCCAAGAAAGACGGTACCACCAGGTTCTGCGTCGACTATCGGCGGATAAACGATTGTACCATTACGGACGCTTATCCGATGCCCCGAGTCGACGAGTTGCTAGACCAGATCTCCGGGGGTCATTTTTTGACCACGGTGGATCTGTGCAAGGGGTATTGGCAGATTCCCCTTGCCGAGGAGGCGACCCCGAAGTCGGCCTTCATCACCCCGTTCGGCTTGTATCAGTTTCGAGTCATGCCGTTCGGGATGAAGAACGCCCCTGCTACCTTCCAGCGGTTAATCGATCGCCTCCTCGATGGCCTCCAGGGATTCGCTTGCGCATACCTGGATGACATAGCCATCTATAGCCAGACCTGGGAGGAACACCTGGACCATGTAGGGACTGTCCTGGGCCGGATTAGGGACGCCAACCTGACCCTGAAGCCGGAGAAATGCAAAGTGGGGATGGCCAAGGTGCAGTATCTGGGCCACCGGGTGGGGTGCGGGATACAGCGGCCAGAGCCCGCCAAGATAGAGGCCATTCTAGACTGGCCCACCCCTGTGACCAAGACCCAGGTCCTCGCCTTCCTGGGTACCGCGGGGTACTACAGAAAATTTGTACCCCATTACAGTGACCTGGCCAAACCCCTGACTGACCTGACCAAGAAATCCCTGCCCCGCCAAGACCTGTGGTCCCCGGAGTGCGAACAGGCCTTTCGGCACCTGAAGGCCGCCCTGACCCAAGCTCCCCTGCTGGCAGCTCCCAACTATAACAAACGTTTTGTTGTTCACACAGACGCGTCCATGTTCGGACTGGGAGCTGTCCTAAGTCAAGTGGGGGACGACAGGGGGGATCATCCGGTGGCGTTCATCAGCCGGAAGCTGTTGCCACGAGAGGTGGGGTATGCTGCGGTGGAGAAGGAGTGCCTGGCCTTGGTCTGGGCCCTACGAAAGCTCCAACCCTATGTCTACGGTCGGTCCTTCACCGTGATGACCGACCATAACCCCTTGGTATGGCTCAACCGGGTGGCGGGGGAGAACGGCTGCCTGTTGCGGTGGAGCCTGGCTCTCCAACCCTTCAATTTTACAATTCAATATCGGCCCGGGTCGCAAAACGGTAACGCAGATGGGTTATCGCAGCAGTCGGCCGGGAACCAGGGGATTGGGGAGCCCCGACTACCTCGGTACGACCCGTTGGGGTCCAACCGAGTGCGTCGGACCTTGGGGAGGGGGAGGAGTGTCACGGAATGGCTCAGCACCCTCAGCCAGGGGCGGTGCAGTGACAGTAAATGGCCATGGACAATTAGGTGCGGTGGCACGCCCGGAGTTTTAAAGTATGTTTATTTAGATGTGGTTATGTGTGGTGTAATAAAGTGTCCCCGTTTGCGTTGTGAAATGTATTTCCCTGTGTTTGCCTTGCCCGCCGCCATTTTCCGATTGCCTCGTGGCCGTTATCAGATTCTTCGAATCGGAAAATGGCCGATTCGAACCATCCGGTTCGAATCGTAAAATGGCCGATTCGGACCATCCGGTCCGAATCGGCGACTCCCCGGACTGTAATGGCCAATGGGTCCTGGGAGGGCGGGCAGGGATTCCCATTGTATTGTAATTTGTGTGAAGTTGATAAATGCCTGAGCTGTGAATAATAAAGCCAGATTTAGCAGTGCATCCAGCCTCGTCTGATGTGTTATTTCTCCGCCGTGCTTTACCTTCTGAGTATCCCCCGCGGTCTCAGGGTACGGTGTCCAAGACGATCCGATCCGAACCGAGCGCTCTGTGCCTGCATCGAGCATCAGGGCAGAGGCGCAGCGTATGAGGTTCGGTTCCCAGACCATCAGACGGAGATCCGATCCGAAGGGCGCGGCTGTGTACCGCGCTTCGGTATTGCGAGGGACTGCGGTAAGATACCAAGACTCTGCCGATTCCCGCAAGATCCGAAGCTGCCTCCAGTTCAGATCCGAAAAGTCCTTCACCGGAGATACGAAGATTCAACCGCACCTGGATCGGAAACGTTTCCCACATAAGATCCGAATAGTTCTCCGCGGCTGCCAGATCCGATCTCCACAGACGTCCCACACCCACAAGGTCAGTGAACCAGCTGCTCGGGACGCTGAGTACCGTATGGCTCAGTGGTCGGGCTGGTTCTAGGCAGGGGTCCCCTCCGCCCGCTAACCCTCCCCAGGGTCACGCCAGGCCGCACGAGACGCCGAGTGCGCGTCACTCGGTAGTCGGGCCAGCGGTAAGCGACGGGGCCACGCAGATAGAGCACACCCGCAGGCGGAACAACATCCCATTCCGTCATACTGGTGGCAGCGGTGGGATAGCTCTCTGCAGGCCCTAGGGGGACCCTCATCATGACCGGGTATAGTGCATACAAACGGGACGTCCTGCGTGGCATGCTGGAGAACCGGGGCGGCGCCCCGGGCTCCAAGAGCCGGGAGACCATGATGGAGGAGTCGAAGAGGATGGATCAGGAGGCGGCGTTCGCAGCGTTGCCTGCGGATATAGCGCCGGCAACCGTCCCCGCCGAGCCCGAAGACAGCGACTTTTGCCGGAAGATGCGGGAGCGGATCTCCATGATGGGTCCGGCCCCATCGGAAGCTGAGATGAGGAGTCTAGTCCGAGAACTCGGCCAGGAAGAGGAGCGCGAGAGGGAGCGAGCGCACGAGCTACGGCTGGCTGAAGTGCGAAGCCGACGGAGTAGCCGTTCCCCGTCGGACCGTTACCCCGGGCGCAAAGTGCCGTTTCAGGCGTTCAAGGAGTTCCGAGAAGCCGAGGAGGAGATAGAAAGTTACCTCCAGGACTTTGAGCGCCTGTGCCGAGTGCATGAAGTGCACCGGGCCGACTGGGTAAGGATCTTGGCGTGTAAGCTAACCGGTCGGGCCGCCGAGGCTTACCGCACGGTGCCGGACGAAGAGGCCACCAGTTACTCACACGTCAAGCAGGCGCTGCTGAGCAGATTCGCTGTGACCCCTGAAGCCAGCCGGGTGAAGTTCCCAGAATTCCCGCCGGCCCAGTGGCGCCACTCACGTGGAGTGGGCCCATCGGTTGCAGCGGGACTTGCGCACCTGGCTCTCGGGAAGCCAAGCGGAGACGGTAACGGAGATTACCCAACTGCTGCTGCTCGAGCAGTTTTTCGAGCACACACCCTCCGCTATCCGGGAGTGGGTGCGCGACAAGAAGCCCCAGACAGTGCAACAAGTGGCCACCTGGGCCGACGAGTACACGGACACTCGGAAGATGTCGGGGGGGGAGCGGTCCCTGGCCGCCCGCCCAGCTTTACCCGCCCCACCACCTCCACCACCCCCACCACCAGCGGTCCGGACGCCGGTAGCACGGCCCACCAGCCGGCCCACCAACATGGCTAACGTCCGGTGCTACGGGTGCAACCAGGAGGGGCACTACAAGCAGTATTGCCCCAACCGACCGGAGTTGACCCGGCCGGCCGCCAGGCCATCGCCGGCAGTCCATTGCTGCGACGCCGAAGCTCCGTGGCCGGAGGCCCCAGAGGAATGGGAGCAGCTGCATGAGGCCGACCCCGTGCAAGCCGCCGCGGACGACAACCGCCGTCACCACCGCCAGGCGGTGTGGATAAACGGGCGGCCCGCTGAAGGGCTGCGGGACTCCGGGGCTACCATCACCCTGGTCCGGCCTCACTTGGTTCCGCCGAGCGACCGTCTGCGAAGCACTGTTGCAGTACGGGTGGCGGGGGGAAAGGTGCTCCGGCTCGAGACGGCCCGGGTTCACCTGGACTGGGGGAACGGGGAGAGGGAGGTGAGGGTGGGGTTGTTGAGGCAACTGCCGGCCGAGGTGCTCCTGGGTAACGACCTGGGGCAGCTCATTTCCGCTTACTCCACAGATGCAGCTACCCCGGTAACCACTAGGCAACAGAGCCAGCGCCACGACAGGGGCACTCCGCACGGGACCCAGGTGAGATCTCAACCAAAACCATCCCGACCTCCCAAACCTCCCCGACCCCCCAAATCTCCCCGACCTCCCAAACCTCCCCGACCCCCCAAACCTCCTAAACCCCCCCGGCCACCCAGACCGCCATCACCTCCCATACCCCGACGGGACCCGACCCTTCCCTTCCCACCGGACCTCCCTTCCCCGTGGAGTACCCCGGAGACGCTTCGCCACCAGACCCAGACCGACCCCACACTGCAGGGCTACCGGGACCGAGCCGGTCAGGGCCTGGACTACCAGAGAAAGGACAAGGTAGAGTGGGAGGATGGACTGCTTTACCGGTACACCGTGAGGGAGGGGGCCAAGAAGAAGCAGGTCCCGCAGAAGCAGTTGGTGGTGCCTCAGGGCCCTAGGCAGGAGCTTCTGCGCTTGGCCCATGACATCCCCCTTGCAGGTCACTTAGGCCAGACGAAAACCCGGCACAGGTTGGCGCGCGCGTTTTTCTGGCCCCGCCTTAGCGAAGACACCCGCGACTATTGCCGCACCTGCCCAGTTTGCCAAAAAACTGGGAAGGCCGGGGATCACCCGAAAGCGCCCCTGCGCCCCATGCCCATCATTCAGGAGCCCTTTAGCCGGGTGGCGGTCGACATCATTGGGCCGTTGCCGCGGCCCAGTGCCACCGGTAAAAGGTACATCCTTACCGTAGTGGATTATGCCACCCGGTACCCCGAGGCTGTGGCCTTGGCCAACATCCAGGCGGACACCGTGGCGGACGCGCTCCTCCGGGTGTTCACGAGGGTGGGGTTTCCCCGAGAAATCCTATCCGATCAGGGTACCCAGTTCACCGCGGAGCTCACCCAACAGCTCTGGCGTCTCTGTGGTGTTAGGGCGCTGCACAGCGCCCCGTATCACCCTCAGACCAATGGGCTGTGCGAGCGGTTTAATGGGACCCTGAAGCAGCTCATTCGGGCCTTTGTGCACGAGAGCAGGGATTGGGAGAAGTATCTTCCCCACCTGCTGTTCGCCTACCGGGAGGTTCCTCAGGAATCCACCGGTTACTCCCCCTTTGAGCTGCTGTATGGGCGCCAGGTGCGAGGACCCCTGGATCTGGTTAGGGCTCAGTGGGAGGGGGCACAGGAGGAAGATGGGGTTCCTGTGCTGGATTACGTCTTGAAGCTCCGGGAGCGCTTGGCGGAACTGGCGGGGTTCGTGCAGGAGAACATGGAAACGGCCCAAGCTCAGCAGAAGGCGTGGTACGATCGCGCTGCGTGCAGTCGCTCGTTCTGCGTGGGGCAGAAGGTTCTGGTGTTGAAACCACAGCGGCAGAACAAGCTGCAGGCGGCCTGGCAAGGTCCTTACAAGGTGGTAACCCAACTGGGGGATACCACCTATGTGGTTGTCAGCTGCGCAGACACCAGAATCCAGCGGACGTTCCACGTCAATATGCTGAAGGCCTTCCATGAGCGGCCGGAGACGGTGGACGCCATATGCGCGCCGGCTGCCGAGGAGACGGAACCGTTTCCGTTGGAAGAACTTCCGGGGGTGGCCAGGCAGCCTTCCGGGGTGGATCAGGTGCAGCTGGGGGAGGAGTTAGGACACGAGAAACAGGCGCAGGCGCGGCAGCTGCTTCTCGCCTACCCGGGGGTTTTCTCGGCTCTCCCGGGATACACGGACCAGGCCATCCATCAGGTGGACACGCCCGGTCAGAGACCCCTTCGGCAACCTGCATACCGGCTCCCGGAAGCGGTCCGCGAGTCCATGCGGGCCGAGATCCGGGAGATGCTGGAGCTGGGGGTCATTGAACCGTCGGCCAGTCCATGGGCGTCGCCCGTGGTCCTGGTGCCCAAGAAAGACGGTACCACCAGGTTCTGCGTCGACTATCGGCGGATAAACGATTGTACCATTACGGACGCTTATCCGATGCCCCGAGTCGACGAGTTGCTAGACCAGATCTCCGGGGGTCATTTTTTGACCACGGTGGATCTGTGCAAGGGGTATTGGCAGATTCCCCTTGCCGAGGAGGCGACCCCGAAGTCGGCCTTCATCACCCCGTTCGGCTTGTATCAGTTTCGAGTCATGCCGTTCGGGATGAAGAACGCCCCTGCTACCTTCCAGCGGTTAATCGATCGCCTCCTCGATGGCCTCCAGGGATTCGCTTGCGCATACCTGGATGACATAGCCATCTATAGCCAGACCTGGGAGGAACACCTGGACCATGTAGGGACTGTCCTGGGCCGGATTAGGGACGCCAACCTGAAAAGCCGGAGAAATGCAAAGTGGGGATGGCCAAGGTGCAGTATCTGGGCCACCGGGTGGGGTGCGGGATACAGCGGCCAGAGCCCGCCAAGATAGAGGCCATTCTAGACTGGCCCACCCCTGTGACCAAGACCCAGGTCCTCGCCTTCCTGGGTACCGCGGGGTACTACAGAAAATTTGTACCCCATTACAGTGACCTGGCCAAACCCGACTGACCTGACCAAGAAATCCCTGCCCCGCCAAGACCTGTGGTCCCCGGAGTGCGAACAGGCCTTTCGGCACCTGAAGGCCGCCCTGACCCAAGCTCCCCTGCTGGCAGCTCCCAACTATAACAAACGTTTTGTTGTTCACACAGACGCGTCCATGTTCGGACTGGGAGCTGTCCTAAGTCAAGTGGGGGACGACAGGGGGGATCATCCGGTGGCGTTCATCAGCCGGAAGCTGTTGCCACGAGAGGTGGGGTATGCTGCGGTGGAGAAGGAGTGCCTGGCCTTGGTCTGGGCCCTACGAAAGCTCCAACCCTATGTCTACGGTCGGTCCTTCACCGTGATGACCGACCATAACCCCTTGGTATGGCTCAACCGGGTGGCGGGGGAGAACGGCTGCCTGTTGCGGTGGAGCCTGGCTCTCCAACCCTTCAATTTTACAATTCAATATCGGCCCGGGTCGCAAAACGGTAACGCAGATGGGTTATCGCAGCAGTCGGCCCGGGAACCAGGGGATTGGGGAGCCCCGACTACCTCGGTACGACCCGTTGGGGTCCAACCGAGTGCGTCGGACCTTGGGGAGGGGGAGGAGTGTCACGGAATGGCTCAGCACCCTCAGCCAGGGGCGGTGCAGTGACAGTAAATGGCCATGGACAATTAGGTGCGGTGGCACGCCCGGAGTTTTAAAGTATGTTTATTTAGATGTGGTTATGTGTGGTGTAATAAAGTGTCCCCGTTTGCGTTGTGAAATGTATTTCCCTGTGTTTGCCTTGCCCGCCGCCATTTTCCGATTGCCTCGTGGCCGTTATCAGATTCTTCGAATCGGAAAATGGCCGATTCGAACCATCCGGTTCGAATCGGAAAATGGCCGATTCGGACCATCCGGTCCGAATCGGCGACTCCCCGGACTGTAATGGCCAATGGGTCCTGGGAGGGCGGGCAGGGATTCCCATTGTATTGTAATTTGTGTGAAGTTGATAAATGCCTGAGCTGTGAATAATAAAGCCAGATTTAGCAGTGCATCCAGCCTCGTCTGATGTGTTATTTCTCCGCCGTGCTTTACCTTCTGAGTATCCCCCGCGGTCTCAGGGTACGGTGTCCAAGACGATCCGATCCGAACCGAGCGCTCTGTGCCTGCATCGAGCATCAGGGCAGAGGCGCAGCGTATGAGGTTCGGTTCCCAGACCATCAGACGGAGATCCGATCCGAAGGGCGCGGCTGTGTACCGCGCTTCGGTATTGCGAGGGACTGCGGTAAGATACCAAGACTCTGCCGATTCCCGCAAGATCCGAAGCTGCCTCCAGTTCAGATCCGAAAAGTCCTTCACCGGAGATACGAAGATTCACCCGCACCTGGATCGGAAACGTTTCCCGCATAAGATCCGAAACGTTTCCCACATAAGATCCGAATAGTTCTCCGCGGCTGCCAGATCCGATCTCCACAGACGTCCCACACCCACAAGGTCAGTGAACCAGCTGCTCGGGACGCTGAGTACCGTATGGCTCAGTGGTCGGGCTGGTTCTAGGCAGGGGTCCCCTCCACCGCCCGCTAACCCCTCCCCAGGGTCACGCCAGGCCGCACGAGACGCCGAGTGCGCGTCACTCGGTAGTCGGGCCAGCGGTAAGCGACGGGGCCACGCAGATAGAGCACACCCGCAGGCGGAACAACATCCCATTCCGTCATAGGCCCCTGAACCAGTAATTGGAAGGAAGCGCTGTCCTAAGAGTATATTTTCAGATTTTAGTACCCCCTCCCCCCACAGAGGGTTCTAAAGTGAACGGGTTCTAAAGTGATAGGACAACACCTTCACTTTAGAACCCGTTCATTATGACATCATGGATCGGAACCTTTACAGGTACCACAAACAGTGAGTCTAAGAGTCAATGTGAGCAGGAGAGAGGAGACGTGACATTCACACAGCACCAGGTCTGAATTTCATTTCATCCATCCCTTTTATATAAAAAGGCGGTGAAATTAGTGGGTCCTCTCCCGGAACTAAACTCAAAATGAGAGAGGACAATTTCATCCTGAATTTTGCCTCTGATCTGCGTTGCGAAAACCAGATTTCTGGGGGAGCGCCATGCCTGAAATGCGAAACCTGCACCATCAAAACCAGACTTAATCTAACCAGAAAATGGCTTCCCAAAATGGACGTGTTTCCACAGAGGAGGTTCCTCCTCGGGATAATAAAGCGACTGGGCGACCTAGATCTTCTGCTTGGCATCCAGAACGCCCTCCAGCCGATCCTAGGAAAGGACTACATCTGCAGCCAATCGCAAATACACCTTGAACTACCTGAAGATGTCGGCAGTGCCGTTCCGGTCCCTGCCTTGAATAGAAGCGGTTGGCAGGAGTTTGTGACCAATACCTGGCAATGGTTTAAAAAACAATCCAACTGCACCAAACACAATTACACCGTGTGGCTGCTCCACGAGTGCAATGAACACCTACTGCACAGCGTGGCCAACATCATCCACGTCATGGTCAACCAAGGACTGGAGTCAGCCAGGAAAGGTAACGGGAGGGTATGAACACTCAGACGGGTTGTATTGTGGCTGTGGACGAAAGAAATGGACTTTAATTCTGCAATCCAGTCCACTTGCGCCCCAAATAACCAATTTTTTTAATAAAAAGTCCACTTTTTGCCCTAAAAAGTTTGCAAGGCCCTAGAAAATGATAGCAGTGCTTTTTAATTTGGGGAGGGGTGGGTGGCAAAGAGGGTAATTCCCCCCCCCTCCCGGACTGCAGAATAGAGGGGTAGCGGCCCTCGTGTACTGAGGCTCTCGTGGTTTTAGCCTATCCGCACCTTGTAGTTCCATCACTAACAACGTCTTGGTGAAACATTAGTGATCGCTAATTTCCCCTTTATGTCGCGGTTTTACCTTTCATTTATGTGGCAGGCAGCACACCACGTAGCGGCCGCTAGGCTCGCGGATGCTCGGGGCAGCGCTAAAGTGCAGAGCCCCCTCCATGGAGGCTTCTGCTGCTGGGTCACATGACTGGCAGGATCCCGCCTCTCGCGATATCCTGCTGGTCGGCAGAGTCATTGCGGAGGGAGACTGGGGACTTTTTTCCCCCCAGTCTCCCTCTGCTCCCGGGGGCCAGAAGCGTCAGATCGGGCTGCAGTTCTCGCCGCAGGATGAGAGGTATTCGAAGGGGCTTCTCAGCTGCTGCTAACCGATTCTGGCGCAGCTCTGATCTGGTGTTAACTTTATTAGTTAGTGACAGCTAAACATGTGATCCCATCGCTAGTTAATCCATGCTTACACCTTACGCTCCCCATGTTAAGTATAGGGAGTGCAAAGTATCGTAAGCAAGCGCTAAAAAGTGCTAATACCGAAATCGCTAACGGGTTTTTTACCTCATTAGCGAATCGGAGGTGATCTGTGTGGAGCGCCAACGCTCATTTATGTGAGCGCTAGCGTTAGCTTGAAGGAGGTGATGGGGCTCCAGATGATTGGAAACTGCATGTCCCACGATGCTTTGCTGTTCATTAGATTGACTGGTGCTCATGGGAAATGTAGTTTCAAAACGTCTGACAGGCCATGTTTGCTGACCCCCCCTGTCATAAGCGGAGTCCTGGAGCCACAGTATTCTGAGAGCTTGGCGGGACGCTTTCATACATTCCCTATAGGGGTCCTCCCTTACCCACAGACATCCCTGGCGCGCAGAGCAAAGGCCGCAGAGTTGCCAATATGATGGACAAATTTTGTTTAATAGGTGTCAGAGAAGACCCACCTGATGTACAAAACCACGAAGACGTGAAGGGTGAGCCTTTCCAGTCGTCGCAGAAGATCCCTGGTACGTATGTTACATTATGGCGGAATGGCAGAATATTATACATATATATTGTGATATTAATTCAGTATACATGCATGAATATCTTAAGCGGGGCAGCCATCAGGGGGTGACAGCCAATGACATATTCATGGGCCCAGGCCAAACCCTATGTGCATCTTAAATGCCAGATAGGTAAGGGCTCCTTTATGTCACCCAGGACTGGCCAAACAAGATACCAGCAATTTTCCCAAGGGACCGTGGCATCTAGGGGCCGGTCAGAACCCCCTGACTCGTCATAACAAAGGGGATGATTAATTTGATCTGCACCAAGGAACACCTTTTATCCCCTTGCTGGACCCCCAGGGATTTATCCCATTCCTAGTAAAAAAAAGGTTTGCAGAAAAAAGCTAAATATTATGGGCTCTATTAACTACTTTGCGCAAACGTTAACGCGTGCGCAAAAACGCATTAACGCGAGGGGAAAAACCCTGTGCACAGAATGTCGTATTACAATGTCAGCGCAACAAATGCGCGTTAACGTCTACCGCGGGTGAACCAGCGCAAACCCTTTGCGAGCATAATGTACGTTGCGCATCCTATACTTAACATTGTGAGCGCAAATGTGTTTGTGCGCCGGTATGCGGATGGTATTACAATCTATGCACAAATTTTAACGGACAGCATTTGCGCGCATAATTTTAACGTCTTTTAAAAGCTGGTAACTGTAAATCTGAACGTTCTGGCCGAACCCAAATACACCAGCACGAAAAAAAATACGTAGCAAAGTATAGTTACACATTCTACACATACCCAAACAATAAAATGGAGAAGTTGCGCGTGCTTTTTTTTGATACAGCATATATGCGCAGATTGATTTTGACAGGAGCAAAAGATTAACGTGAGACAATTGTGGTTCTTAATTCTGATTGGCTGAATCGCGTGAAAAAAACAGTACGCACACTGATTTATGTGCGCAACGTTACTGCGCGTGTGTCTTTGCGCGTCTGTTTTACGCGCGTTATTTTTTGACGGATGAAAAAATGCATGAGGATTATAATACCAACGTTGATTTACGCGCTTTAACATTTGACGCTTCGCGCAAAAATTCACGCGTTTACCATGCTTTTTTGCGCGAAGAATGTAATAGGGCCCTTATTCATCTAACTAACCATCCATCCTCTCTGTTTTTTCTAGTTTTGTAGATCATGTGCTCTTCTGCTGTTATTCCTTTATAAATATTCAGTTTTCACCTTTTTTTAAAGCAGGAGGTTGAAAAGAAAAAATGATATATTATTATTATTTCCAACCACTATAGAGTTTCCTATATGTGATTGTTCTGTAAAGATTTCAGTTTAGTCACAGCTGTTGATTGTCGTAATTTATAGCGGTTCTCTGCTGTTTTAACCTTCGAGATTCATGAGTGTTTTGGATATTAAATAAATGTTTTGTCCTGTCACCGCAGATACACGCGACCAAGAAGTTCCCAGGAGAATAAAGATTTTCAAATTCCTGAGGAGACTGTTTAAAAAGAACAATAAGGTCCATCCGGAGGTTTAAACATCAGTGGGGAAACTATCCAAATGTTTGTTGATTGAAACTCTGGAATGGGAAGGGATAAATACACAATAGTGAAGCAGTGTCACCTCACAAACAACATAATAGTTGGGATGGAAACTCACTCACATGGAGCAGAGCCGGAAACTACTTCTGGCTCTGCAGAAATTGTGTGTGTACCTCTCAGCTCAGTCCTAACCTCTCTGGCTGATTTATCCAATCCGCAAAAGAATAGAAAATTCAGGATGCTGCAGTGTGTCAGTGTACTCATGCCATTCCAAAAATATCAGTATTGTACTCACGTGGCGTGGAGCCCTTGTGGTTGTGGCTCAATTTACATTCTTGGAGTGGCTTTATTGGGTGACGCTCTGACCCTAACTTTCATAGGAGGATCTTAAGCGTTCATATTTTTAAATGTTTATTTCTGTATATATTCTTTTTGTTGGTTTCCTCCCTTAAAATGTCATGTGACCTAGTAAAGACACTCCAAGCATGTAACATGAGTGAGCCGCAAAGGCTCCACACCGCGTGAGAACACTTATGATAATTGTGGAGTGGGATAAGTACACTGACATGCTGCACCCTACTGGATCTTCCATTGTTTTGAGGATTGGATGAATCAGTCAAAGAGGGAAGAACCAACCTGAGAGGTCCATGAATGATTTCCACAGAGACAGAAACAGTGTCCGGCTCTATTTCACGCGAGTGAGATTTTATCCCATCTACTGTATTATCTGAGAAGTGACAATACTTCACAATTGTGTATCCATCTCATCCTGCTCCCGAGTTTCATGGAAGAAACATTTGGATATCAATATCAATGGAATAAAATTGTCAATAAAAATTCAAAATATACAGTGTCTCTCTTTTTTGATAAATAGTAGTAAACGTATATTATTTATATGCTGGTGACACTGGGTGGGGGGTAGAGGAGATGCCTCCACTTTACCCTGTGATTTCTCCATGTTGGGAAGGTTGGGAGGAAGGGGTGTACTCCTCACACCATGATCACTTCATAACTATAAAGAGTTCAGGATGAGCAGAATGTTCCTTTAAGGGAACCAAATGCATATGTAGCGCTCACTCCCGGAGGAGCCGCTGAATTTAACCTCGGGTTAGTCTCTCCGCACTAGGGAATAAATATACACCAGCACTGTTGTGGATTTTATAAATAATATACTTTACTGGTCTCAATAAAGCGGCATATATAATGTAAGCACGGTATATAGAAAACAGGATTTCGGAATGCGAGAAACGCGCAGCGGTAAAAGAAAAGTTTAACCCTTTTGTCTCTGGAGTGTAAGTCCCAAGCAGGTTATGTCCCAAAAAGTGTGTGTGTGTGAGCTCAGGTCAGTGGTGTATTTAGGTTTTATGCTGCCCTAGGCCTGACTAAATTTGTGCGCCCCCTAATTTAAATTTGACACACCGCTTCCTGTCAAGGCCACGCCTCTTAATGTTTAAACCACATCCCTTCCTATTTAGGCTCCACCTTTTCCCCTTAGAGCTCCGCCTCTTCCTCTCTATATTGTTAAAAGTGGATACCAAGTGCCTAGTTGTATATTTTGTATACCATTTCAGATGTATATTATTTTACGAGATAATCAAATAAAATAATGAAATGTAAAGTACGGTAAATAGTGTACAAGAAGTAGCGGGGTGCACACAGCAATAAAACCCACAGAAACATGCGCTGTGGTTAGGCATATCAAAGCAACACTGCGATAAAACCCACAGAAACGTGCGCTGTGTATGAGCATATCAGAGCAACACCGCAATAAAACCCACAGAAACATGTGCTGTGTATGAGCATATCAGAGCAACACAACAATAAAACCCACAGAAACATGCGCTGTGTATGAGCATAGAGCAACACCGCAATAAAACCCACAGAAACATGTGCTGTGTATGAGCATATCAGAGCAACACAACAATAAAACCCACAGAAACATGAGCTGTGCATGAGCACATCAGAGCAACACCGCAATAAAACCCACAGAAACGTGCGCTGTGTATGAGTGTATCACAGAAATGCACAACAATAAAACCCACAGAAACATGCGCTGTGGTTGAGCATATCAGAGCAACACCGCAATAAAACCCACAGAAACGTGCGCTGTGTATGAGCGTATCACAGAGCTGCACAACAATAAAACCCACAGAAACGTGCGCTGTGTATGAACATATCAGAGCAACACCGCAATAAAACCCACAGAAACATGTGCTGTGTATGAGCATATCAGAGCAACACAACAATAAAACCCACAGAAACATGCGCTGTGCATGAGCACATCAGAGCAACACAACAATAAAACCCACAGAAACGTGCGCTGTGTATGAGCATAGAGCAACACCGCAATAAAACCCACAGAAACATGTGCTGTGTATGAGCACATCAGAGCAACACAACAATAAAACCCACAGAAACATGCGCTGTGTATGAGTGTATCACAGAAATGCACAACAATAAAACCCACAGAAACATGCGCTGTGGTTGAGCATATCAGAGCAACACCGCAATAAAACACACAGAAACGTGCGCTGTGTATGAGCGTATCACAGAGCTGCACAACAATAAAAACCACCGAAACATGCACTGTGGCAGGGATTATAGTGAGAGGGGGCTGCCTGCTGTGGGGGGATAGATTATAGTGAGGGGGCTGGCTGCTGCAGGGAGAGATTATAGTTATTGGGGGCTGGCTGCTGCAGGGTGGATTATAGTTAGTGGGGCTGGCTCCTGCAGGGGGATTATAGTTAGTGGAGGGCTGGCTGCTGCAGGGGGGATTGAAGGGAGGGTGGGGTGCCTGCTGAAGGGGGGATTATAGGTAAGGGGGCTGTCTGATGCATGGGGGATTGAAGGGAGGATGGGCTACCTGCTGCAGTTGGGAATTATAGGTAATGGGGGCTGTCTGCTGCAGGGGGGATTATAGGTAAGGGGGGCTGTCTGATGCATGGGGGATTGAAGGGAGGATGGGCTACCTGCTGCAGTTGGGAATTATAGGTAATGGGGGCTGGCTGCTGCAGGGGGGATTATAGGTAAGGGGGGCTGTCTGATGCATGGGGGATTGAAGGGAGGATGGGCTACCTGCTGCAGTTGGGAATTATAGGTAATGGGGGCTGGCTGCTGCAGGGGGGATTATAGGTAAGGGGGCTGGATGATGCAGGGGGGATTGAAGGGAGGATGGGCTGCCTGCTGCAGGGGGGATTATAGGTAAGGGGCTGGCTGCTGCAGGGGGGATTGAAGGGAGGATGGGCTGCCTGCTGCAGAGGGGGATTATAGGTAAGGGGCTGGTTGATGCAGGGGGGATTGAAGGGAGGATGGGCTGCCTGCTGCAGAGGGGGATTATAGGTAAGGGGGGCTGGCTGCTGCAGGGGGGATTGAAGGGAGGGTGGGCTGGCTGCTGAAGGGGGATTACAGGTAAAGGGGGCAGGCTGCTGCAGGGGGGATTATAGGTAAGGGGGGCTGGCTGCTGCAGGGGGATTATAGGTAAGGGGGGCTGGCTGCTGAAGGGGGGATTATAGGTAAGGGGGGCTGGCTGATGCAGGGGGGATTATAGGTAAAGGGGGCTGGTTGATGCAGGGGGGATTGAAGGGAGGATGGGCTGCCTGCTGCAGAGGGGGATTATAGGTAAAGGGGGGCTGGCTGCTGCAGGGGGATTATAGGTAAGGGGGGCTGGCTGCTGCAGGGGGATTATAGGTAAAGGGGGGCTGGCTGCTGAAGGGGGGATTATAGGTAAGGGGGGCTGGCTGATGCAGGGGGGATTATAGGTAAAGGGGGCTGGTTGATGCAGGGGGGATTGAAGGGAGGATGGGCTGCCTGCTGCAGAGGGGGATTATAGGTAAAGGGGGGCTGGCTGCTGCAGGGGGGGATTATAGGTAAAGGGGGGCTGGCTGCTGCAGGGGGATTATAGGTAAGGGGCTGGCTGCTGAAGGGGGGATTATAGGTAAGGGGGGCTGGCTGCTGCAGGGGGATTATAGGTAAGGGGGCTGTCTGCTGCTGAAGGGAGATTATAGGTAAGGGGGGCTGGCTGCTGAAGGGAGATTATAGGTAAGGGGGGCTGGCTGCTGCAGGGAGATTATAGGTAAGGGGGGCTGGCTGCTGCAGGGAGATTATAGGTAAGGGGGGCTGGCTGCTGCAGGGGGGGATTATAGGTAAAGGGGGGCTGGCTGCTGCAGGGAGACTATAGGTAAGGGGGGCTGGCTGCTGCAGGGGGATTATAGGTAAGGGGGGCTGGCTGCTGCAGGGAGATTATAGGTAAGGGGGGCTGGCTGCTGCAGGGGGATTATAGGTAAGGGGGCTGGCTGCTGCAGGGGGATTATAGGTAAGGGGGCTGGCTGCTGCAGGGAGATTATAGGTAAGGGGGCTGGCTGCTGCAGGGAGATTATAGGTAAGGGGGGCTGGCTGCTGCAGGGGGATTATAGGTAAGGGGGGCTGGCTGCTGAAGGGGGGATTATAGGTAAGGGGCTGGCTGCTGCAGGGAGATTATAGGTAAGGGGGGCTGGCTGCTGCAGGGAGATTATAGGTAAGGGGGCTGGCTGCTGCAGGGAGATTATAGGTAAGGGGCTGGCTGCTGCAGGGAGATTATAGGTAAGGGGGGCTGGCTGCTGCAGGGAGATTATAGGTAAGGGGGGCAGGCTGCTGAAGGGGGATTGAAGGGAGGGTGGGCAGGGGGGATTGAAGGGAGGGTGGGCTGCCTGCTGCTCCCCCCACCCCACTATTATCTTCACCCACTTTAAAATTTCACAATGTAGCCAAACACTGCATACAGTGGGTCATCACTCACCACCAGCATCACCTCTAAATCGATCTCACCGGCCTCTCTCTCTCTCTATCCGCTCCGGGTCCTTAAAGCAGGCTGGCAGTGGCAGACTCCTTGATGCTGCAGCCAGGCTCCAACACCGCACCCCTGTTTCTTCTCCTCTGCTCTGCCGATATGGAACACGTGACCTGTAGTGGTCATGTGACTGAAGGCGGCGGGGCCAATGCAGCGTGCCGTGCAGGTGGATTCAATGTGGGAGACACGCACACTGCATTGAAGACCCGGGAGGCACATTCTGATATCGCGGCCGCCGCGGATAAACAAACCGGCGGCCGCAGGTCACAGTGGGCGTAATTTTTGGTGCAGAGGCCAACTGCCGCCCCCCAAAAGTGCCAGAAAAGTGCCGCCCTAGGCCTGGGCCTAGTTGGCCTAGGCCAAGATACATGCCTGGCTCAGGTACCCGGATACTATATTCGACTGGCCAGTGAATGGATTTAATAAATCTTCGACTAGTCACGTTGGGGCCTTGTAGATTTAAGCAATACTGCAGCGTGCTTTGTTAAAGTTTGACTGTGGCCTGGAAGGCCTCTCACCCATCCGCCAGACAATCTGTTCCGCTGCCCGATCAAGGACGTCTCTCTGCTGGATTATACTGGGACCCTGTGCCACCGGATCCGCTTCTCCTGCTTGTCCGTCTTCTACAACAAGATCTACGGCCTACCGCCTGCACTCCCAGTGGATCATCGCGGTCTCCTTACTCGGGGTCCAATCTGGAACTCTGTGTCTGTGTGATTACTAGGTCTCTGGCAAGTCACTGTATCGATCCCCAGCGTCGGCAAGGCAGCGCCTGCTCTCCGGCCTGGTAACAATCGCTCACAGTCTCACGTGCGTCTTACTCTGTTCACCGCTCGGCTCACACTGGCTCTCCTTCGGAAGGCGCCGGATGTTCTTTCCTCCTTCCCCAGCCACTTCCTGTCTCTGCCCCAAAGCATGCTGGAAAACGTAGTCCCATTGTGTCCAGTATAGTTTACATTGCGCTTGTCTCCCTCTGGTGGCCAAACCCGAGCAATACAGCAACAGAGTTTTAAACAGCGCTATACATATAACAGAGTTTGACAGACACTGGGTCCAGGTAGCCAAGGGTTTCAAGAAATGTATCTCTTGCTCCCAAATTTTACACAAATCTACAAACTTTTGCCTGGCTCCTAAATGCTTCTACATTTTCTCCTTGGCTCTTGCAGCCATTACCTGCCGTACTTATCAGCAGGGCGCTGCCATCTTGGGGATAGCATTGTCACAGCAAACTGAGGTCCTCTCTGAGCTGCCAATATGATAACTTTTAGGTCAGATCAGAAAAGCCGGCCCTATAGGAACGGGCAATGAAAACGCCCAGCAGTAGAGTAAACTGCGTCCTTTCTCCATCCAGCCATATTCCATCAGTTTCCTGTGGGAAACAAAAGACAAGAGATATAAGGTGTTAGGAAAGCTAGTAGAGTATAATAGTAACAATCACCAATGGTTGTGTAGCGCTCACCCCCGGAGGAGCCGCTGAATAAACTTCGGGATAGTTTTCACCGCACTAGGAAATCACTATACACCAGCACTGTTGTGGATTTTTCTATATAATATACTTTACTGATCCCAATAAAGCAGCATACAATACACACATACGGTTTTGAGTGGCAGGAATTCGTAACACGGGAAAAACACGCGGCGGGAAAAGGAACGGTTAACCCCCTCAGTTCTGGAGTGTAAGTCCCGTGAAATAGCTCAAAAATATATATATGTGATGTCTAGGGTACCCGGGTACTGTGTTCAACTGGCCGGTGAACGAAAAGAGCAATATTCGACTAGTCACCGTTGGGCCCCTGTGAATTGAAGCAATATAACAAGTGTGCGTTTTCGTTTAGGAAATGTGGGCCTGGAGGCCTCTCACCCATCCGTCGAAAAAACTGTCCAGCACTCGATCAACCAAAGGATCTTTCTCCGCGTTGAACTGGCACTGTGTGCTAACGAATCTGCTCCCCGCTTGCTGAATCTCCGCAACTGGAACAAACTATCCGCCACCTGCACTCCCGATCGATCGTCGCGGTCTCCTAACTCAAGGTCCTGCCGGAACCAGCTTGTCCTCCAAATCTCTCAGCGCCGAGTATGTAGGTCACAGCACGATCTCTGTCCCGATCTCCAGCACGAATAAGACAGCGTCTGCACTCCGGCCTGGTTGTGATCCTTGACAGCTCCAACGTGCGTCCTACACCTCTCATTGCTCCGCTCACACTCCAAGCGCCAAACACGAGGCTGCTGATGTATATCCTCTGCTTATTGATCCCACTTCCTGTCCTCACGCAAAGGGTGCTGGGAGATGAAGTCCCCTTTGTCCAGCATAGTCCTGTCACGGTGGCAGTACCACCAGGCACGCACCACCCTATTCTTGCCCTCCGATCCTTGGAAGTGGTCGGTCTGTATATGTATCCCTAAGAATATAACTCACAGCAAGGTGAGGCCTTGGTTCCTGAGAGAAGCCCCGATATGCAGAGATGCAGGGTAAACTGCAATTACAGGTGAAAGCAACAAAGGGTTAACAAAAGACCTCTGTACGGCAATACCAAAGATTCCCTGCACTGAAAGACCGGTCTTTAGGATAGCCGGATCTAATCTAAAGGAAAGTATTACCTTGAAGCCGTACAGAGTCTTTTGTTGTACACAGATGACAGGGTTTCCTGGAAATGGTACAGACAAGGAATATACAATAGAGTAGTCATAAAGAGGAAAGCCAAAGGTCATAACCAGAGAGAGTACGTCATACAGAATATAGGAATAGGAACCAGAAGGGAAGTCAGCCAAGCCAAAATCAGTAACCGGGGAATCTGAATGGAATATAAACAGCAAAACAAAATACAGCAATAGACAGAACTGAATACACAGAAGGAACTGACATAAACTGGAACAGAAATAACAGAGGGAAAAACTGAACAAGGATGAACAAACGGAGGATATCAGGAACACAGCAAGGAGCTCGCAGGAGGCAAGGAGACCAGGCAAAGAAAAATGACCCAGCAATGTCCTATAGGTACATTGCTCTAATATAGGCAGGGGAATCAAGGCAAGGGTCAACAGGTGAGCAGCACACAGAACACCAATTAACCCCTGGGAGGCCACCCAGGAATTGGCAGCAACAGAAACACAAGGGAAAAAACACAATATACAAATACAGAGGGCAGGAAGACAGGTTTGCCAGCATAGAACGTGACAAGTCCACAATGTCTCCAGCACGATTTCCCTCTAGTGGCAGCCATAGTCCAGTACACCAAAGCACATTTTTAAGGCAGCGCTACAGTTGGATTTCCAGTATTACAGTATTCCCAGCCTCCCTCACTATATTCCCAACCTCCCTTTTCCCTCACTGTATTCCCTCTTCCTCACTGTATTCCCAGCCTCCCTCACTGTATTTCATCTCACTCACTGTATTCCCAGCCTCCCTCACACTCACTGTATTCCCAACCTCCCTCACTCACTGTATTCTCAGCCTCCCTCTCTCACTATTCTCAGCCTCCCTCACTATATTCCCAGCCTCCCTCATTCACTGAATTTCCAACCTCCCTCACTCACTGTATCCCCCCTCACTCACTGTATTCCAAGCCTCCAGGTTCCCTCACTCATTGTATTCCCAGCCTCCATCACTGTACAGTATTCCCAGTCTCCAGCCTCACTCACTGTATCCCCCTTCACTCGCTGTAGCCCCTCATAATCACTTTCGCGCCTCTGCTTGGTGCGCGACACCCAGGAATAGCTGACGTCATCGTTTCGGGTCTGCGGACTTTGCGGAGCTTGTCGCGGCTTACGGGGTACCGAGTTCGTTGTGTTGATATGTGCTGTATTATTCTTAACAATATTCACACACACTGCCTGAAGGGAACCAGGGCACCCCTTTACACAAGGGGACAATGACACCATTTTACCTGAGGGGTTCCACGACACTCATTTTTTACCTGATGGGGTGGCCATCGGTGCTCTCTGAACAGCCACTTGTGTTTGATGAATGCAGTATGAATGAGCCTGTGCGTGCTGTATATACAGTATATATATATTATATGCATGGTGTGTGGTTGATATTTTTTGTTGAGTATAAAACGTGTATTGTTGATTAGATAGAGATACATACAAACTACACATACTATGTGCAATATAAACTTTGTGTGTAGTGTCCATTGTGTGTACTGTGTATGAGCGTATCACAGAGCTCCACAGAAATAAAGCTCACGGTAATGTGCAGTGTGTATGAGTGTATCACAGAGCTAAACAGGAATAAAGCTCACAGTAATGTGCAGTGTGTATGAGTGTATCACAGAGCTCCATAGCAATAAACCTCACAGTAACGTGCGGTGTGTATGAACATATCACAGAGCTCCACAGCAATAAAGCTCCCAGTAATGTGCACTGTGTATGAGCGTATCACAGAGCTCCACAGCAATAAAGCTCACAGTAATGTGCGGTGTGTATGAGCGTATCACAGAGCTCCCCAGCAAGAAACCTCACATTAATGTGCGGTGTGTATGAGTGTATTACAGAGCTCCACAGCAATAAAGCTCACAGTAATATGCAATGTGTATGAGCGTATCACAGTAGCTCACAGAGCTCCATAACATAAACCTCACAGTAATGTGCGGTGTGTGTGTGAGCGAATCACAGAGCTCCACGCCAGGTTGAGTTGAGTCGGGAGACGCTGCGGGAACGCTGCGGGAGGCTGACGCTGTTCCCGCTGTGGCCCAAGCCCGAATGCCGCCGCTGCCTCACATTACCGGCGGCCGCGTGCATCCTGTTAGAACGGCCCGCTGCCCGGAAGTGGAGCCACTCGGCTTCACTTCCTGTCAGCGGCGTTGAAGCAGGAAGCACGCGGCCGCCTGCAACGAGCGGCGGCGGCAGCGGCAGCAGCCACAGCAGAAGCAGAGTTGAGCTGGGGACAATATCCATGACACGGGGGGCAATATCCATGAGACCTGGGGGCAATATCCATGAGACCTGGGGCCAATTTCCATGAGACCTGGGGGCAATATGCATGATACCTGGGGCCAATTTCCATGAGACCTGGGGGGCAATATCCATGAGACCTGGGGGGCAATATGCATGAGACCTGGGGGGCAATTTCCATGAGACCTGGGGGCAATATCCATGAGATTGGGGCAATATGCATGAGACCTGGGGGCAATTTCCATGAGACCTGGGGGCACAATCAATGAGACCTGGGGGCAATTTCCATGACACCTGGGGGCAATATGCATGACACCTGGGGGGCAATTTCCATGACACCTGGGGGGCAATATCCATGAGACCTGGCGGGCAATATCCATGAGACCTGGGGCAATATGCGTGAGACCTGGGGCAATTTCCATGAGACCTGGGGGCACAATCAATGAGACCTGGGGCAATTTCCATGAGACCTGGGGGCACAATCAATGAGACCTGGGGCAATTTCCATGACACCTGGGGGCAATATGCATGAGACCTGGGGGCAATATGCATGAGACCTGGGAGCAATTTCTATGAGACCTGGGGGCACAATCAATGAGACCTGGGGGCAATTTCCATGACACCTGAGGGCAATATGCATGAGACCTGGAGGGCAATTTCCATGAGACCTGGGGGCACAATCAATGAGACCTGGGGGCAATTTCCATGACACCTGAGGGCAATATGCATGAGACCTGGAGGGCAATTTCCATGAGACCTGGGGGCACAATCAATGAGACCTGGGGGCAATTTCCATGACACCCGGGGACAATATGCATGAGACCTGGGGGGCAATTTCCATGAGACCTGGGGGCAATATCCATGAGACCTGGGGGGCAATATCCATGAGACCTGGGGCAATATGCATGAGTCCTGGGGGGCAATTTCCATGAGACCTGGGGGCAATAGCCATGAGACCTGGGGGCAATTTCCATGAGACCTGGGGGCAATAGCCATGAGACCTGGGGGCAATAGCCATGAGACCTGGGGGCACAATCCATGAGACCTGGGGCAATTTCCATGAGACCTGGGGGCAATAGCCATGAGACCTGGGGGCAATAGCCATGAGAGCTGGGGGCAATTTCCATGAGACCTGGGGGCAATAGCCATGAGACCTGGGGGCAATTTCCATGAGACCTGGGGCAATAGCCATGAGACCTGGGGGCAATAGCCATGAGACCTGGGGCATATCCATGAGACCTGGGGGCACAATCCATGAGACCTGGGGGCAATTTCCATGAGACCTGGGGGCAATATGCATGAGAGCTGGGGCAATAGCCATGAGAGCTGGGGGCAATATGCATGAGACCTGGGGGCAATATCCATGAGACCTGGGAGGGCAATATCCATGAGACCTGGGGGGCATTATCCATGAGTCCTGGGGGTGGGCAATATCCATGAGACCTGGGGGGCAATATCCATGAGACCTGGGGGGCAATATCCATGAGACCTGGGGGGGCAATATCCATGAGACCTGGGAGGCATTATCCATGAGACCTGGGGGTGGGCATTATCCATGAGAGCTGGGGGTGGGCAATATCCATGAGACCTGGGGGGCAATATCCATGAGACCTGGGGGGCAATATCCATGAGACCTGGGGGGGCAATATCCATGAAAGCGGGGGGCATTATCCATGAGAGCTGGGGGGCATTATCCATGAGAGCTGGGGGCAATATATACCCATATGAGCTGGGGGCAATTATATCCATGTGAACTGGGGAAAATATATCCATATAACCAGTGCTGTGCATATTATTCTGGGGGCTCAGGGCTGTGCATATTATTCTGGGGGCTCAGTGCTGTGCATATTATTCTGGGGGCTCAGTGCTGTGCATTTTATTCTGGGGGCTCAGTGCTGTGCATATTATTCTGGGGGCTCAGTGCTGTGCATATTATTCTGGGGGCTCAGTGCTGTGTATATTATCCTGGGGGCTCAGTGCTGTGTATGTTATTCTGTGGATTCAGCGCTGTGTATATAATTCTGGGGGGGAGGTCTGTGCCTGGAGAGATATATATAAAATGCGTTAGTCCAGTTGCCACAATCACGAGTATAGCTGTACGTAGTGATACCTTTCACTGATCAGTATAGTTTCCAGTTTACACTCTTGAAAGCTTGTCTTTTAAATGTAATGCTAACCCAATAAAAATGGTATCACCACGTACTGCTATACTCGTGATATATATATATTTTCTTCAGGTAATAGGGGTTGTGGAATTCGTGGGTGAGTTCCCTCACTTTTTTTCCCAGGACTTGTCCCCTGTACCAATAAAACTCACAGTAATGTGCAGTGTGTATGAGCGAATCACAGAGCTCCACAGTAATAAAACTCACAGTAATGTGCAGGGTGTATGAGCGTATCAAAGAGCTCCAAAGAAATAAAACTCACAGTAACGTGCTGTGTGTATGAGCGTATCACAGAGCTCCACAGCAATAAAACTCCCAGTAATGTGTGGTGTGTATGAGCGTATCCCAGAGCTCCACAGCAATAAAACTCACAGTAATGTGCAGTGTATTCCTGTGATAAATGAATAGTATACTGGAGAATTAAACAATATTGATACAGTATGGATTCGGCATCTGTCCTTGCGAGAAGCGGTGGTATATCCTTATTCAAAGAAGAGAGTACTTGAATCTGAAACTATACTCGTAGGGTAGGATATCCCTTCCTCCCAATAACTGGTTCAGGGGCCTTCAATAAATAGGATTAGTAGAGTCTATGGGCCTATAGGGATGGTCTTCACTTCTGTGGTGGTCTTTAGGTCCCCCCAGTATAAGGTCAGCAATCTCCGTGTTCCACCAAAGAATAGGTCCTTATTGAAAGCACTTTGCTACCTGGCTTTCTCACTTCCTGTCTTCTAATCTTCCATGCCTAATTCTCGGGGACTTCAACATTCCCATTGATGATCCTTCCGCCCCTGCTGCCTCCAAACTTCTTTCACTCATGTCCTCCCTTGGACTCACACAATCCTCCCTCCTCCCTACCCACCGCGATGGTCACGCTATTGACCTTGTCTTTTCCAACCTCTGCTCCATTTCTGAGTTCAACTGTCGCCCTTTTCCTATCTCTGACCACCACCTTCTCTCTTTCAACCTATCTGGACTTCCTAAACACCCTGCTCCCCCACCCCGCACACACACTCGCAGAAATCTAAATGCTGTGGACCCCCATCAATTCTCCAATCTACTTCGCTACCTCCCTCACACCTCATCCTTCACCTGCCCTGATGCTGCCACTAATCACTACAACACTACTCTTATCTCTGCTCTAGACACTCTTGCTCCTCTTCGACTCTGTAAGGCCCCACGCTGCCAGCTTCAGCCCTGGCACACCCTCCAGACTCGCTACCTACAAAGATGCTCCCGCACTGCAGAGCGTGCCTGGAGGAAATCCCGCTCTGAAGCTGATTTTGTTCACTTCAAGTTTATTCTCCGGTCATACACCTCTGCCCTCCACTTGGCCAAGCAATCCTTCTTCTCATCACTTATATCTTCGCTGTCCTCCAACCCTAAACGGCTCTGGTCCACCTTCAACACCCTCCTCTATCCACCTGCACCTCCCCCCTCAGCTGCCTTCAGTGCTCAAGACCTGGCAGACTACTTCCTCAGTAAAACTCTAACTATCAGAAGCAACATCCCAACACAAGATAGTTATCTGCCACCTCCACTCCCACAGGTCCCCTCTGCCACCCTCTGCCGCTTCCTCCCAGCCACTGAGGAGGAAGTCAATTCCTTACTGTACTCCTCACATCTCACCACGTGCCCGCTCGACCCCATTCCCTCACATCTAATTCCTCCCCTCTCCTCCTCCCTCACCCCTGCTCTCACACACATCTTCAACCTATCTCTCTCCACAGGCTCCTTTCCATCCCCCTTCAAACACGCGCTAGTTACCCCTTTACTAAAGAAACCATCCCTCGATCCCAACTCTCCATCCAACTACCGCCCTGTATCCCTGCTTCCCTTTACCTCTAAGCTCTTAGAAAAACTAGTGTAGTGCTGTGTTTAAATCTGACTGTGGCAGTACCTATTTTTGGCCACCGGAGGGAGACAAGCGCGATCAGAGACACTGAACATTGGGACTACATTTCCCGGCGTGCTTTGCAAACAGACAGGAAGTGGGTGGGACACAGGACGCTGTACATCCTGAGCCTCGCAGTGCTGCTGAGCGGAATCGTGACCAGGCCGGAGCGCAAGTGTGGCCTATCAGGAATCGAGTGGGGTTATCCTGCCTTGCCAGAAGGAGCCTTACCCACCGGCCATCACCACCAAGTGTATTCCAGACAAGTTGAGGACCCCGAGTAAGGAGTACCGCGAGTCCAATGGATGGGAGAGCAGGCGGTAGCTGGACAAGTCCGGGCCGGAACACAGAGAGCCTGAATATCGATCCAATAGCCGGTATCCCAGCGCGGAGACAAGCGGAGAGACGTCCTGGGTCAGCGGAGCCTCGGTGATCAGCGGATGGGTGAGAGGCCGCCAAGGCCTTTCCACAAAAGTTCAAGCACGCTGTTGTTTATTTCTGAAACCCACAGGGCCCCAACGTGACTAGTCGAAGACATCGCTTAAAAGATTCACTGGCCAGTTGAATAGTACCCGGGTACCATAACACACACATACACTCACAATTCGGGACTTAACCTGTTCGGGACTCACTCCTTAGTATCCGAAAAAGGGGAAAAGATTTGCATCTTATTTTATTTTCCGCTGCGCGTTTCTCGTAATTACGAATCATTTGTATTTTTTCTGCTCGGTCGCGTTTTCCAGAAATACGATGTCTCGCATTTCTTTTTCCCGCTGCGCGTTTACCGCAATACGAAATACTGTAAATATATCCACGAACACCATGTCTTATTTTATGCCTTTTATTTCAGTAAACTATATAATTTATAAAATCCACAATGGTGCTGGAGTATATTTATTCCCTAGTGCGGGGAGACTGACCCGTGGTTCATTTTCAGCGGTTCCTCCGGGAGTGAGCGCTACACGTTGGGGCTCGTTTCCGGGATCCAGTCTCTGGAAAAAACGCATCTAAAGGGTTAAATATGGATCCAGACACTGTTGCCGAATGTTGTGCGGAGCACAGTAGTCAGTTAGAATGTTGTATAGTCATGGATATTCCCGCAGACATTTGGGCCGAAGATCAGATTCGCCAGGCTGTGGCCGTGCTGACACCAGACCATCGGGGGTTAATTCTGGACATTAAAAAGAACACAGATACCTCTCACACGTATGTTCTTTTTGAATGGAGAAAGGGTGTTCCAGTATGTTTTCAGGGCGTGAGCATGAAGCTGACCGATGAGGTGGAAGTCCAACTGATTCAGCCAAGTGCGCCACGTGGCGAATCCGCAAGTGTTCCCGCGCCCAGTCCGTTGTCCATGATCGGGCCTGAATTCATAGTGGCTATTGGAGATTTGCTGGCTAAGTGTCAGAGAACAAGCCCTCCGCAAACTAACTTCGGTTATCGACGGTTGAGAAATTTTACAGGAAACGTACCAACTCCGGCGGGAGAAGAAACCTTTGAGGAATGGGTAGAACAGGTGATGCAGGCTCTGGATGAGTGGGACGTCCCTGAAGCCCAGAAAAAGCAAAGGATCACCGAGAGCTTAAAAGGACCTGCGTCAGAAGCGGTGAGAAACCTAAAACTGAGTAGAAAAGACTGTACTGCTTTAGATTATTTAAACGTTTTGGAGGAAGTTTTTGGGCGAACAGAAAAGGCCGCAGAGCTTGTATATCAGTATGAACACACCTATCAGCGGTGTGGGGTACAGCTCAAATGGGGGGTACCCTTCCCAGGATAAAGGTAGTCCCAATCTCAGGATTTCTTTATAATGTACAGCCCTCTGTACTTTTACTCAAGAGCTGCATACAGGTCAAGAAACAAAACAAAACAAAACAAAACAATACCCTTGCCTGTCCGGCGCTAACTAAACATTTAAGGTTTTCCCTCACTACCGTTTCAGAAAACAAAGTGTATTCCAACCTTTCCTTTTGCAGCCTGATCTCTGGTTCAGCTTTGCTCCCTCAGTAGCTGGTCTGAGTCCCAGGGTGGAGACTGAATGAACCTCACTTCCTGCTTTTATTTCCCTCTAGCCTCACCCATCAATCAATTAAGCCTCCCCAGGGAGAACTGCAAAACCCGGAGATTTGTGTGCCCCGAGCTGAACCCAAACTCCGGCCTGGAGTGCTAGTCCCAACAATATGACAAAACTCGAGGGGACACATACCGTCCTCAAACACCACTCCTCTCCTCTCGTCACATATCCCCCCCCTCTGCTCCAGCCCCGGCTGAGCAAACGCAACAATAGGGTTGGGGGCCCGTGACAGAGCATCCGCGTTAGCCTGCAACCTCCCAGCCCTGTGTTCCACCGTGAACCGAAAGGCTTGTAAGGCCAAGAACCATCTCGTAACGCGGGAGTTTCTTTCTTACTATTGCACATCCACTGCAACGGCTGTGATCGGTGATGAGCCGGAACTGTCGGCCCAACAGGTAATACCTAAGAGCATCCAGGGCCCACTTAATTGCTAAGCATTCCTTCTCAACGATCGCGTAGTTCTGCTCGTGCCTGTTGAGTTTCCTGCTTAGGTAGACCACCGGGTGTTCCTCCCCCTCCCGTACCTGGGATAAAACCGCCCCCAGACCCACGTTCGAAGCATCAGTCTGGACTACAAAGTCCCCTGAAAAATCAGGGGTTGTGTGCATAACGCCCGCTTCAAGGCTTTGAAGGCACTATCAGCCTCAGGGCTCCATCGTACCAACCCCGACTTCGTACCCTTTGTCAGGTCGGTCAATGGGGAGGCCATGGTGGCAAAATTTGGGACAAAGCGGCGGTAGTAGCCGGTGATCCCTAAAAAGGCCCGGACTTGCTTCTTATTCTGGGGCTGGGGCCATTTTTGAATAGCCTCCACCTTGTCAATTTGTGGCTTAACTAGCCCTCGTCCAATGACGTATCCCAAGTATTTGGCCTCTTCCGAGCCTATGGCACATTTCTTAGGGTTTGCCGTGAGACCTGCCTCCTTCAGCGAATCGACTACGGCCTGTACTCGTACCAAGTGCGTCTGCCAGTCAGGACTATGGATCACCACATCGTCTAGATACGCGGCGGCATACCTTCGGTGTGCCTTCAATAGCCTATCCATTAACCTTTGGAATGAAGCAGGGGCCCCGTGTAAGCCAAAGGGCATTCGCGTATATTGGAACGACCCATCCGGGGTGGAAAAGGCGGTCTTTTCTCTGGCCCGGTTTGTCAGGGGTATCTGCCAGTACCCCTTCGTCAAATCCAGGGTAGTTATATATCGGGCCGTACCCAGTTGGTCGATAAGCTCATCCACCCGGGGCATGGGGTACGCATCAAATCTCGATACAGCGTTCAGTTTCCTAAAGTCATTGCAGAAACGGATACTCCCATCTGGTTTTGGCACCAGCACTATGGGGCTCGACCAGTCGCTATGGGACTCTTCAATTATACCCAAGGCTAACATTTTCCCAATTTCTGCCGAGACGGCCTCCCGCCTGGCTTCTGGGATCCTATAGGGTTTAACATTTATGAGAACCCCAGGTTCAACCACTATGTCATGGTGAACCACCGTGGTTAGTCCTGGTATCTCTGAAAAGAAATCGGTGTTTCCCCTCAAAAATTCCTTCACCTCATTGCGTTGAGCCACCGACAATGTGTCGGCGATAGGAACCTCAGGTGTGGGGGCGAGCCATGGGGTTTGAAGTAGCTGGGGTGCTCAGCAGGGCCTCCCGGTCTTTCCACAGCTTCAGGAGATTTATATGGTAGATTTGTTCGGTTTTCCTTCTACCGGGTTGGAGGACTTTATAGTTTACTTCACTTTTTTTTTCGACTATCTCATAAGGGCCTTGCCACTTTGCTAGGAATTTGCTCTCAGCCGTTGGGACCAACACTAAGACCTTATCCCGGGGTTGAAACTACGCATTTTCGCCCCCCGATTATACACCCTCCTCTGGGCTTCCTGGGCTTGCTCCATATGTTCCCTCACCAGGGGCATAACGGCGGCAATCCTGTCCTGCATCATGGACACATGTTCAATGACAGTCTTAAAAGGGGTGGTCTGACCCTCCCACGTCTCCTTGGCAATATCTAGGAGTCCTCTGGGATGCCTGCCATATACGAGTTCAAAGGGGGAGTAGCCCGTAGAGGCCTGGGGCACCTCTCGGATGGCAAACATGAGATACGGGAGTAAGAAGTCCCAGTTCCTCCCATCTCTGTCCACGACTTTTTTTAACATATTTTTTAGGGTTTTATTGAACCTCTCCACTAGCCCGTCGGTTTGGGGGTGGTATACAGATGTGCGTAGATGGGAGATTTTAAACAACCTACACAACTCCTTGGTCACCTTCGACATAAAAGGGGTACCCTGGTCCGTTAGTATCTCTTTCGGGATGCCTACCCGGCTAAACACTTGGACCAGTTCTTTGGCTATGGTTTTGGCCGAGGTGTTGCGTAGTGGGATCGCTTCCGGATATCGCGTGGCATAATCCATTATCACGAGGATATATTGGTGACCCCGGGCAGACTTCACCACCGGACCCACCAGGTCCATGCCAACCCTCTCAAAGGGAACCTCTATGATAGGCAACGGCACCAGTGGGCTACGAAAATGGGGCACGGGCGCGGATTGTTGACACTCCGGGCAGGACTCACAATAATTCTTTATATCTGCATGCAGACCCGGCCAGAAGAACCTCCGGCATATTCTTTCTTTGGTCTTTTCTACCCCTAGGTGTCCCCCAGTACGTGCCCATGAGCAAGATCTAGCACCAACTTGCGGTATGGTTGAGGCACCAGTAGCTGTTCCACCACATCCTCCCCTTGTCTCACGACCTGGTACAACAAGTCTTTCCTCTGTGCCATGTGTGGAAAAGCTAGCCTCATATCTGGGTCAACGGGTTTATTGTCTATAACCTTTATATTCTCCCGGGCTCTGGCCAAGGTGGGGTCCTTCACCTGTTCGCTAAGAAAATCGTCCCTTCTGACTTCTAAATCAGGCACGTCAACCGATCCGTTCACCCCCCCAGGGCCCGGTTCTTCTTCCTGCTCCCCAGCCATGACAGAGAAAGGAAAAGGTACACTATCCCCCTTTGGGACCCCCACAATGCCCTCTTCCGTATCCGGTTCAAACGGTTCGGGGTTAAGATTTGTGACAGGGTCCACACTATCTATTCGGAGGTTTTTCTCTTCCCATAAACTCCAAAACCGTGGAAAGTCCTTCCCGACTAACACCTCATATGGCAGGGAAGGAACCACCCCCACAGACTGTGTCACAATCCCCCAGGACGTACCAATGTCTACCACGGCGGTCTGGTAGTCGCGGGTATCCCCATGGACACAGACCACACCTATGGTACTCGGGTGATACTTGATGGGGTCAACAAACTCGGGTCGGACTAAGGTCACTACGCTCCCCGAATCTAACAGGGCGGTAACTGCCTTCCCATCTACGGACATCTTACACATCTGTCTCTCAATATGCTCCTTGTGTGCAGCAGTGCATGTGAATTGAGCGAAGAAGGATAAGCGTTTCGGCCTCCCGGCATTATCACATTGCATTGGTTCGTCCATAACCGGACAGTGAGCAGCAATGTGTCCCATTTCATGACAGCGAAAACACCTTACGGTGTCGAGTCCCGAGGGTGTCCTCAAGAACTTTCCTGACCGATTCGGCCCGATCTTCAGACCCAAGCCTGGGGTTTCTTCCTCCCGACTAAAGGTCTTCTTCGACTCTCCCATGTCCTTAGGGCCGCCGACGAACTTGCCAAGTTTTTTAGGCATACCGCCTTGTGGTGCCGTGGAATGTTCCAGGGCTGAGTTACTTTGTAAATTTGTGGCCGTGGTGTACCGCTCCACCATATCTACAAGCTGGGTGGCAGTTTTTGGGTTCCCGTAGCCGACCCATTTCCTCAGGGGGCCTGGAAGCGCCCGCAAATAGTGGTCCATCACTACTCGTTCTACGATCTCCGGTGGGGTCAAGGTCTCTGGCTGTAACCACTTTCGGGTAAGGTGTACGAGGTCAAACATCTGTGACCTCGGGGCTTTTTCCGCTACATAGCGCCATTGGTGCACGCGCTGGGCGTGAACAGCCGTCGTTACTCCCAGTCTTGCTAGGATCTCCGCTTTCAGGGTGTCGTATTTCCGGGCCGCTTCTGGCTCCAGATCGAAGTAGGCCTTCTGAGGTTCCCCGGTTAGAAACGGTGCCAGTAAACCAGCCCACTCCTCCTTCGGCCAGCCTTCTCGTTCGGCGGTTCTTTCGAAAGTCGTGAGGTAGGCCTCCACGTCATCCGTCGTAGTCATCTTCTGCAGGAACTGGTTAGCACTCTTTACTTTGGGCACCACCGGCTCGGAGACCGCACAGTTTTGTCTTAGTTCTATGAGGCCCTTGGCCAACTCCTGGAGTACCTCCCGGTCTTCCCGCTGGTTTGCTCTGTCCGTTTGTTGGGCGGCTCGCTGAAGCTCCAGCATCTGGCGGAGGAGATCCCGGTCAGCCTGCATCTGTCGGTTGGTCTCCTGTTGGGCCGCTGTGGCCTGGACCAGGGCTTTCACTACGTCGTCCATATCGTCACTTGTCATGTACTCCGGGCGTTGCCCGCATTCTCCACCATATGTGGGGTACAGCTCAAATGGGGGTACCCTTCCCAGGATAAAGGTAGTCCCTCTCAGGATTTCTTTATAATGTACAGCCCTCTGTACTTTTACTCAAGAGCTGCATACAGGTCAAGAAACAAAACAAAACAAAACAAAACAATACCCTTGCCTGTCCGGCGCTAACTAAACATTTAAGGTTTTCCCTCACTACCGTTTCAGAAAACAAAGTGTATTCCAACCTTTCCTTTTGCAGCCTGATCTCTGGTTCAGCTTTGCTCCCTCAGTAGCTGGTCTGAGTCCCAGGGTGGAGACTGAATGAACCTCACTTCCTGCTTTTATTTCCCTCTAGCCTCACCCATCAATCAATTAAGCCTCCCCAGGGAGAACTGCAAAACCCGGAGATTTGTGTGCCCCGAGCTGAACCCAAACTCCGGCCTGGAGTGCTAGTCCCAACAATATGACAAAACTCGAGGGGACACATACCGTCCCTCAAACACCACTCCTCTCCTCTCGTCACAGCGGAAAGGTGAGAGAATGACCGAATACATGAGGCGCCTAGATAAGATTCTGCACCAGATACTCCTCAAGAAAGGGGCCGAGCCGGCCGAAGTGGATAAGATCCGAATAAAACAGATCCTGAGGGGCTCTCAACCTCTAGATCCGGTGATGCTGCAGCTGAGAAGCAGGGCAGGTAATCAGGAACTGAAGTACCTGGAACTGATCCGAGCTGTCAGAGAGGGGGAGGCTTTACTGGAGGAAAAATCCTTCAGGCGAGGGGAAAGGGCTTACGCACAACCTGTAAGGCATAACGACGGTCTGCAGCCTGAAAGAGATTTGCTGGATACTTACGGATCCGACGTGGACGAGCAAGAGCACCTGATCGTTTTTAAATCCACAGAGAGGGCTGCCAAAGAATCACCCCTCTCTGAACGTGGTGAGTTGCACAAAACTGTTAAGAAAGTACAGGAAGCTCAAGCCGAATTGCAGCAGGCGCACGCGGAACTGTGCCGAGTGTTGATGAAGGTGAGAGAGATGCAGGCCGAGATGCAGAAGTTCCTCACAGGTATGCAGACAACCGGAGTTGCTGTGGCGTCTAGCCAAGGTCCTTTAACTGAATCACAACAGGCGACTGCGTCTCCACTTTCTAAAAAGAGATGTTTTGGTTGTGGAGAAATGGGCCACTTCCGCGCACAATGCAAAGACCGAAAGCCTGAGAAGAATAAAGTTGATGAGTTGTTAAAAACCTATCTCTCTCCACTGGCTCCTTTCCATCCGCCTTCAGACACGCGCTAGTTACCCCTTTACTAAAGAAACCATCCCTCGATCCCAACTCTCCATCCAACTACCGCCCTGTATCCCTGCTTCCCTTCACATCAAAGCTCTTAGAAAAACTAGTCTTCAACCGCCTCTCCCTCTTCCTGTCCTCCAATTCCCTACTTGACCCCCTGCAATCTGGCTTCCGTCCCCTACACTCAACTGAAACTGCCCTCACCAAAGTCACCAACGACCTCCTAACTGCTAAAAAACACGGCCACTATTCTATTCTCATCCTGCTTGACCTCTTGGCTGCTTTTGACACTGTTGACCACCCCCTTCTTCTACAGACCCTCAACTCTCTGGGTCTCGGTGACACTGCACTCGCTTGGGTTGACTCGTATTTATCCAACAGGTCCTTCTGTGTGTCCTTTGCTGGTAACTCCTTCTCTTCATTGCCTCTATCTGTTGGTGTACCTCAAGGCTCTGTCCTTGGTCCTCTGCTCTTTTCCATCTACACCTCCTCCCTGGGCAAAATCATCAACAGCTTTGGCTTTAATTACCACCTCTACGCTGATGACACTCAGATCTACCTCTCTACCCCTGATCTCTCTCCCCCTGTCCTTTCAAAAGTCAGTGACTGTTTATCTGGCATCTCCTCCTGGATGGCCTCCCACCACCTAAAGATCAACATGTCAAAGACTGAGCTCCTACTTATTCCTCCCTCCAATGCCTCCCCACCTCCTGACTTCTCTATCACGGTGGAGGGTATCACCATCTCCCCATCAAACCAAGTTCGCTGTCTTGGAGTTACACTTGACTCTGCTCTTTCCTTCATCCCCCACATCAAGTCTCTTTCCTCCTCCTGCCGATACCAACTGCGTAATATTTCCAGAATTCGGCCATTTCTCACCGCTGTCACCACAAAACAACTCATACACGCCCTGGTAATCTCCCGACTCGACTATTGCAATAATCTCTTATCTGGCCTCCCTCTGTCCCGCCTCTCCCCCCTACAATCCATCCTGAACGCCTCCGCCAGGCTAATTCACCTCACCCGCCGCTGTCACGGTGGCAGTACCACCAGGCACGCACCACCCTATACTTGCCCTCCGATCCTTGGAAGTGGTCGGTCTGTATATATATCCCTATGAATATAACTCGCAGGAAGGTGAGGCCTTGGTTCCTGAGAGAAGCCCCTATATGCAGAGATGCAGGGTAAACTGCAAGGACAGGTGAAAGCAACAAAGGGTTAACAAAAGACCTCTGTACGGCATTACCAAAGATTCCCTGCACTGAAAGACCGGTCTTTAGGATAGCCGGATCTAATCTAAAGGAAAGTATTACCTTGAAGCCGTACAGAGTCTTTTGTTGTATACAGATGACAGGGTTTCCTGGAAACAGTACAGACAAGGAATATACAATAGAGTAGTCATAAAGAGGAAAGCCAAAGGTCATAACCAGAGAGAGTACGTCATATAGGATACAGGAATCAGAACCAGAAGGGAAGTCAGCCAAGCCAAAATCAGTAACCGGGGAATCTGCATGGAACATAAACAGCAAAACAAAATACAGCAATAGACAGAACTAAATACACAGAAGGAACTGACATAAACTGGAACAGAAATAATAGAGGCAAAAACTGAACAAGGATGAACAAACGGAGGATATCAGGAACACAGCAAGGAGCTCTCAGGACACAAGTGGCAAGGAGACCAGGCAAAGGAAAAATGACCCAGCAATGTACTATAGGTACATTGCTCTAATATAGGCAGGGGAATCAAGGCAAGGGTCAACAGGTGAGCAGCACACAGAACACCAATTAACCCCTGGGAGGCCACCCAGGAATTGGCAGCAACAGAAACACAAGGGAAAAAACACAAAATACAAATACAGAGGGCAGGAAGACAGGGTTGGAACATGGAAACGTGACAGTAGCCCCCTCCAAAAAAGGTGACCTCAGGGCACCTAAAACAACAAACATGACAGACAAAAATCAGGAAACCAGATCACGAACACCAGTCACCAAAATCCATTGAGGACCCACTCAGTGTCGTCTTCCTCCTCCTCAAAACACATGAGCGCATTAGGGTCTTTCTTGATCATGGCCCAGTGTGCCTCACGGAACAACATCCCGCATGAGGATCGTATATAACCCTCGGGTACAGGGCTAGAATTAGG